>CABHPH010142081.1:70877-82900 GCA_902168325.1 Peromyscus nudipes | reverse complement strand
CCTCCTCCTCGGGGGGCTCGTCCAGAAGCACCCGGCTCCGGCTCAGCTTCCACATCTCGGGGTTTCGACCGCTCGGCGCAGCGTCGCTCCGGGACTGGGGGAGGACGCTCGGGCCGCGGCTCTGGGACGGTGCGGAGGACTGGGCGGGGAGGGGCGGTCAGCTGCGGGCCGCCGTCCCCTCCCCGCCCCCCGGCCCGCCCCCAGACCCTCCTCCAGCCCTTCTGCCCGCTCGAGTCCCTCAAGTCCCCTGTCCCCTAGCCCTCCTCCACCCCAACACTCAGCCCGTGTCCCCTCAGTCTCTGACCTCCCCTACCTCCCCAGGACCGCCCCAATCTCCTTAAGGAGGTCCCCTCGGGTAATCCAGCCAGCCGAGTCCTTTACCCAGGGATCACGGACCCGGGTGCGCCAAAAGCATATGACATGTCACATCCGTGGCCCCGGGACCCCCGACCCTCCGCTCACTCAGCCCGATGGGCGTGGTCCATCCTGGATCACCAAGGCAACGCTGAGGTGGGGCCGCACAATACGCATGCTCGCCCCGTTTCTGCTCCGGGGGCCGAGGGCGGGGTTTCGCAGACTGCAGGCTAAGGGACGCGGGTCTAAGCTGCTCCTAAAAGTCTATGAAATATTAATGGATATAGGCCACTGGAAGAGGGGAGGCACCTGGGGAGGGGAAGGGGTACTAGGGAAAGAGAACGGTTCCTGGATTGGCAACGGTCACTTTCCACTGCTATGAGGCCTGCCCTGGGCCTACACTGATGGGGTGATGGACAGATGTTGACCAAAGGAGAAAAGAGTCAACCAGAGTTTAGGGAAGGGTCCAGAGACCAAGAAGAGACGAGGTAGGAGAGTTGGCAGTGCCAGCTGGACCCGGTCCTCACCCTTGGTTTCCAGGGGTCCTCTTGCAGACCATCCTCTTTCAGGGTGCCACTCAGGCAACTCCAGCCTGAGTTCAGATCCCAGCAGACAAAAAAAATAAAATAAAATAAAAATAAAAATTCTGGGCATGGTGGCACAACGGAGTAGGCAGAAGACAGGCAAATGCCCAGAGCTTGATGTACAGTCAGTGTAGCCAATCAGTGTGTTCTGGGCCAAGAGATCTTATCTTTAAAAAATAAAGTGGAAATAAGGGCAGTGTAGGTACGTGCCTTTAATCCCAGCACTTTGGAGAGAGACGCAGGTGGATCTCTGTGAGTTCAAGGCCAGCCTGGTTTACAGATTGAGTTCCAGGACATCAGGGCTACACAGAGAAACCCTGTCTCGAACCCTGCTCCCCCCAAAAAAGTGGAAAGTGGTGATGATACTAATTTGATTTCGGCCTCACAAACACTCGCATGTGCGCTTATACTTACACTCAGTCGTGCACTATACACACATAACAAATAAACAAACTATCCACAAGTGTATGTTTTTGTGAAAAGACAAGTCCTGTAGGTAAACTAAGACATTCCTTCCTCACGTTCTCCAAGGGTTCAAGGAGTCAAGGACTTTTTTAAGTCAGCTCAGGCCTGGCTTGCCCAGGACAATTCGGGGCTCGCAGCAACAAAGAGCAAGTAGTCACAAGGTACTTTCAAATAAATACAGCAAACAAGGAAAACACAATGCCACAGTCCACACAGCCTGTTTACAGACGCAGCACGGGCTTCCCCTGAGGCTACATCTGTCAGGATCACTAAGTTAAAGTACACTGAAATTCCCAGAGAACTGAAGGTCAGGCTTGGTACCCGAAATGCTAAATTCTAAACACTTTAAACATCACTAAACTTCTTTTGTGGAAGAGTACCACGGGTTAGGAACGGAGAGACGGGGGAGACACGGAAGTAGAGGTGATTGGCTCTGTGAAGGACTTCTCTGAGGTTCCACGAACTTGATGTGGGTCATTCATTCTCTGGACTTTGAGCCATCCTGTTGTCAAAGTTTGTAAGAGGATTATTATACAGCATCATGAAAACAATCTTTACACATGCAAATTCATTTTGGGATTCAGAACGATCTTGGCTAACCAATCTTTTCCTGAACATTCAGTTGGAGGAAGCTTTTTGTTGTGAATTTTTGACTGAGTTGCCTTTATTGAATAAAATAGAATTCACTGGGGTCAAAATCCTTTTTACTTAACTAAATATCAGTTGTGTTGCCTCACTCTGAATTCAAAATGTACAAGGCTCCTCTTACTGAGATATTAATGAATTGGTACAACGTAGCCCTTACTCCAAAGAGAGTAAGAATTTCTGCTGAGGCAGATGAGTGGACATGGCTCAGAATACAGATTCATGTTTCCTTGACTGACATGCCCCACCGTGGAAGAAATGATACAAACTTTTATAGTCACAAAGCAAAAGAAATCATACATCATTCTGGTTTTTTAAACGATATTGGTGGAGCATGAGGTAAGGTACCACATGCCCAGGATGAGTCTTCTAAAAGTCTGAGGTGTTGACTTTGTTAGCTTAGGGTTGAAGGAGGAGGCTACAGGTCTGCTAAGCTTAATGATACATCTGAGAATGTTACTAGTCCCAGAAATGTTAGGTCAGCTACAAAAGGTAAATGATTATTAAAAAGACTACAATAATCCAAGATAAAGTTGGTTCTCAACCTGCCACGCTCCATCTTTCCACAGTCATGACACTCTACAAAGTCAAGGTCAGCAGTTGCAGGATCTTTAATCTGGAGACAGTGTCTTCGGAGAGCTAGTGTTCACAGATAGGAGGATTCAGCCATCACAAACAGGACATGAGCGGTTATTGGGAAGCACAGAGGTCCTTTCTCTCCGAGGGTAACCTGAGCGTGATTCCTCTGCTCCCTATAGAATCTCCCATAGACCAGGATGACCACACGAGTGTAGTCACCGAGGCCGTTAGCCGGCCTCCTCTTTCAGCAAGCTCCGAGGGTTGCCAGCCGGTGATGGGCCCCGCTTTATTCTTCACAGCATTGACTCCCAGCAGTCTGAAAGCAGCGTGGAAGAGTCCCCCACATCCTTTGAAGGCCTCCTCCCCCAGCAAGCCAGGGCCAGTGGCTTCCTCCTTGAACTCAGACTCCCTTCATGTTCCCAGACCAGCCAAAGGCCAAGGCCTTTTCATTATTTCCCATTTCCTCCTCAGGAAATTATATGATTATAATAAAATACCAAGAAGAATAGTAACTACATTTGCCCTTCCTTAGCAGATGCTATTTTTAAAGCACTTTTATGCCTGATGTCTTATATGAATCATTTCTCAAATCTTCACTATCAAGGGTAATATTTATTCCCTTTTTAAAAAAATTATAATCATTTTAAAGGTGTAAAAAATTACTCATGGCACTTGTTAAAACAGTGAGGCGGCTGTATTCAGGGGGGTCTCACAGAGGGAAAGTGTGTCCAACCCAATACAGTGAGAACAAACAGGGATTTAGATACAAAGAGCCTGCATGTGCTCACATGTGCATGCATACATGTAAAAGTCACTAAGAGGAGACATGGGGGTGGGAGTGGGTGGGGGGACATTCCAGCTAAACTGACCTTATAGGATTCTTGCTGAAGGTGGGGAAGGGGAGAAGACACTACCTGGGGGGTTGTAAAGAATGAGGAAATAGATCAGGTGTCCAGAACGAGGCTTCTGGATAAACAGAATCGACAGGATTCCTGGCTTCAGTGCTGAAGATGGAACCCAGCACCTGCATATAATAAACGCAGACTCTTATCTCTGAGCTGCATCCCAAACTACACACCCCACCCCAACACACAAATTTTGAAACAGGATTCTTGCTAATATGGGACCCTAAAAGGCTGGAGGGTGAAGCTCAGGGTTTGACCTGTTGAAGCAAAGTGCTCAGAGATGCTGGCTGGAGTTTGGCAAGGTAGAATCCACGATCCAAGGTACCTTCTGAACACGTTTCCCATCAGGCCACTTTTATTTATTAAGGACCAGCTAAACATTCTTTGGGATTGGTGTCTGGGATATTATCTGGGATTTGCCAGTGACCAGGCATTTAATGAAGGGCATTTTCAGGAAGGTAAAAGAAAAAAATCCCAACTAATGGTTGTCAAGCATTATCTGAGTCCAGAGGGCATCTGAGATTGGGTTTGCACGGCCTGGAGGTGGACACGAGGGTAGTCTAAAGCTTACTGTGCTTACCTGGTTGGTGTGCTTATATCCAGGCCCCACTTCTGCTTACGACTCTGGGAAAATGGCAGCTTTCACACAGTCACCAAGTTAGGAGGGATCAAAGTAGGAGAAGGTTTGGAGTGCTACAGCGGATGTGGGAAGAAATGGGGGAAACTGAGGTTCCACGCAGCGGAGTGCCACAGTTCTCCACCGAAACAAAATCTTTCCGTACAGTCTCCTTGTCGGTCAAATATAAACCAAGCAGCTGCACTTTGGGACTTGTACCACTGTCCCTGCACAGCCTCAGTTACTTCCACGCACAAAATAAATTCGTCCTCCTTAGATTTCTACTAATCATTTACACAGTGCAGTACCTCGGGCTGTGTAGGCTGCTATAACAAAACGTCTTCAGCTGAGTGGCCTAAAGGAGTACTTTTTTTTTTTCCCCTCACAGTTCTGGAGACTAGCAGATTCCCTGGTCACAGAAAGTCTGCTGCCTCCTCTCTGTGCTCTTAGTGGGAAAGAGCAGGCGCTCTCTGGTGCTCCCATCTCAGGGCACCAACGCCATTATGAGGCTCCGGCCCATGACTGAAGGCTGCATGCACATTCCTCACACCATCTCCTCGAAGATTAGAACTTCAACTTATAAATTTCAGGAGAACACAAACATTCAGACCATAGCAAGAGAAGTAATTTATCAGAAAGTTGCTTTAAATTTGCTTGTTGGAACCCACTTCCCATCCCTATCAATCTAGGGAATCTCAGATCTGTCTTTTAAAAAGCTACCTGGGACTACAAAAATGAAGAATTCAGCACCAGACTTTGCTTTTAGCATGAGTAACTTGGATGGATTCCTGTCTTATCACAGGTCCCAAGGACTCTGAAGTTTCCTCAACCTGCCAGGAAGTGAGAGCTATATGCAAGGCTGAGAGCCTACCACTTAGACCAGCAGAAGCATTCGCTCTATAATGTCAGTTGAGCTGCAAAAGTGACAGTCTAGTCACACTGGCCTCGTTCCTACAACCATTCCAGTCAAAGCCTTGAGAATACAACCAGTGTTTCTAATTATGTCCCTTTTCAAGAGATTCCCACGGCATTCAAGCAAGCCGCTGTATTGATAGGAGAAGAATGCTCTGGAATTGCTCAGTTTTGGAGGGACCAGGAAGAGAGAAAAGACCAGTATTTTGTTTCTTTTTACAATAGTGTAGCAGCTTAACAGAAATCATCAAAGAGCTATCAGCTTTGCAGACAAAACCATAACCTTCCTGTTGCTGTTAGTCCCTTGCAGGGGAACGGTCTCTGGCTCTGAGAGCCATTAACTTCCCTGCTGGCGGCCTTGACATGTCAGCTCAGTCCAGTGTGGTCTTATGAAGGTTCATTTTGGGTGTCAACTTGACTGAGTGGGGGACTCCAGAGAACTGGAGTGTATTCCCTCGGGGTTTGTCCATGTGTTTCTGTGGATGTTTTAGGGTGAGTGAGGGTACTAAGGGAGACTAGAGCTTCAAACAGTGAGCCAACATATGTTGCTTTTAGTCAAGTATTGTAGCAGGAGACAATTGCTACCGAATGGTGTTCCAGGAAGATTCCAATGCATGGCTCAAGGCAGGGCCCTCTCCTGGCCTGCCTCTTCTCTGCTCAGTCCATCTTTCAGGAAGAAACCTGGGTGGGGTAGTAGATATGGGAGTATACTCTAGAGAGAAGTGGAATGTCCCCAGATGCCTCAAGGTATAAGATAACACAGAAGTTCTAGAATGCAGTTGAAAGGACCTTTGTCCAGACAAAAACCAGCTGAAGATACTTTGGTGACTTCATTGAAGTAAGTTAATACCATAAGAAAAACTTCAAAGCTAAAAGAGGAGGGGGGAGAAGAGGAGGAGGAAAAGAAGGAGAAGGGAGGAGGAAGAGGGAGGAGGAAGAGGGAGGAGGAGGGGGGGCTCTTGCTTTTGCTTCTACTCCTTATGATGTCTATAGTCGCACAGTGTCAAGAAACCTTCCCACCCCCATGGTGGAGTTGCCCTATCTGAGCCTAGCCAGGCAGACGGCTGTGCGGTGTCTTCTCTTTGGACCCAGAGTAGAACGTGAACTCTGCAGACTAGGGTACTGCCCAGGGCTGCCTTCAATAGGACTAGGCGGAGGATGGGGTTTTGTTCCTGTGATGCTTCCTGCAACCAGAAGTCACCTGAGACATGCATGCTTGTCATGTCTGTGTCTAGGATTTGGGTTCAGAAAAGTCATTGCAAGTATAGATGTATTTGTTCCTTTTCTGTTGTGACAACCCCCCCCCCCCCCCCCCCCACACACCTGGAACAGCTTAGGTAGCGTTTATAGCTCTGGCTACATAGCTTGTGCTTACAAAGGACTAAGAGAAAATCATGGCGGTAAGGCCAATCAGCAAGCAGCAGGGATGGTGGCTGGAGAGGGAAGGGGAGAGAGAGCAGAGAGAACTGGAAGTAGCATGGGCTATGTAGTCTCAAAGCTTGCTTCTAGTGATGGACTTCTTCCAGCAAGGCCCTACCTCCTAAACTACCACAAAGGGCACCACGACTGTGTGTTCAAATGACTGAGCCTCTGGGGGACATTCATCATTCAAACTCCCACAATAGGCCCAGTGGATTATCTGATATCCGTGTTTTAGTTGGTTCATTAAGACAAATAGTTCTTTAACATAAAACTCCTGGGACAGCAATTTGGATCACATGGCTGGGATGGCTTCAGGCTTGTTATCAATTTGGCTGGGCCCACCTTGGTCCACATATCAGGACCTCAAGGGGCAATAGTCTGTCTGAAGAAGCTCCTGGTGGCTCTGAAACTCAGGTTAAAAGAAAAAAAAAAGCATTGCTGTACTTTGTCATCCACCTTCTGCAACACCAAGACCTAACAGGTTGCTAGCTTCCAGGAAGTCTGATGACCAGGCTATTGTGAGGCCCAAGACCATCCAACCAAGGACTCATGGACAACAGGAACAGAAGCAGCTGTGGGTGTTGGCTCGGACCTCCAGCTCGCTCTGGGAAGCCCCATTTCTCTCTCTCTCCAAGCCCAGCCCTCAGAGAATCTCCAATAAAGAAAAGCCACCAAGGACCAGTTCTGCATTCTTAGCGGTAGCTCCGCCCCTGAAGTTGCCAGCGCCCCAAGTTCCTGCCCAAGTGTACCATACTTGGGCACAAAACAGCTTGTGGCGGACACATCATCACCCCCTCCACACACACATGACTACAGGGTATTTAAGTTCCCTCCTTTACATCTGCCATGTGATTTCTTTCCTGCCCCTCCCCTGCCTGGATCTCTGGGGGCTGGAGGAGTTACCCGGGAGTCGCTTTGCTCAAACAAACCTGTTCTTTTGCTTTTTCAATTCAGCTTGATCTGGCTTACTGCGTCAGTGGAAAAACCTATTATCGGGGTATTAGTTGGTGAGGGCTGCCGAGTGTACATCCAGAGAAGAAACCATTACTCACAATTTGGTAATAGAATAGGACACACTTATTATGAGATGAATGGCCTTTGTAAAAAGACATCAGCAGCAGATCATGAGCACCCTATGAGTTCATCATATGGACGGATATGTTACTTCCCAGAGGGGCTGCCATGTAACTGAAGTGGTGTGTGGGAACAGAGCTATGATAACTGGGAGCACTTTGGATTTCCCACAGGTAAGCAGCTCACAGTGGCATAGGGCTGAATGCTCTCTGGCTTCGGTAGAGATTGAGCTTCCTTGTAAATGTCTGAAAGGAAACTGCATTTCCTTTAGGTCTCATTTCTGGGACTCAGACCAAAATTTTTTTTTAATTCTGACTAAAATGGCTTAAACCAGGAGTGTTTAGCCAATACCTACGTTTACACACCTATTTATGTCAGAGGAATTAAAATCAAAGTATAGTAATTCTTAAGAAAGTTTCCAAATTCATGGAATTTCATAGTAAGCTGTGGCTCATCATCACAATAATAGTACCTTTAGATACTTTGTAAGCATCCACGAAAACTTGTAAGCCGGTGTCTTTCATGGGAAACATCTTGAAATGCCCTCAAACTGACAAAATTAGAAGTGAGTGAAAAAAAAAAAGAAAAGAAATAAAAAAGGAGGACCTGTCTGCTCCTAGATATGGCAGAGGAGGAAGTTTATTGTAGATACAAGAGAGAGCATAGTCAGAGGCAGGGACATTTGGGAGAGTCAAGAATGAACAGGACTCTGACACCGAGTCATGTGAAGAGAGGGGGGAGGGGAGAGCCAGGAGACCAGGAGACCAGGAGACAAGGGGCCCGGAGGGTAAAGGGTAGACAAAAAGTCCGGGCAACCAAAATGGCTGGGTTATATGGGAAGGGCAGCCCAGCCCCTAGGCTGGAGAAGTTCAGGGTAGTGGGGGCAGGGTATGCTAGCCATACCCTGTAACCGGTAGGGACTGAGGAATGCTGGGAGATCCTGGCAGACAGATCCACGTTGATATGTTCAATCAGCACCTCAGCCATTTCTCCCAGGTTTGAGGCCTAACAAGAAGCTAGCTTTAAAATAATTATAAAAATACTTTGTATAATTGTAAAAACATATAAACATAGACATTTAGATTTTTTTTATTCCCTTAAATAAAGGAATTAAAAAAAAAAGAGGTAAGAGGTAAAAAGTAGAAATCCACAGCCGCACTGAAGTCTCACTAGTGACACGGATCTGGTGATAGCAGACTCTAGCTTGGCGGGTACAAACAGCCAAGGTCGTCTGAGGCAAGACAGCTTTGATTTTCTAAAGCGAAGCACAGAGGCCTGCTCCAAGAGCCCTCCTCCTTCAGTCAGCTGCCTGTGCGTTGTCTAGGGAAGGTAGGTCAGTCGGTTCACAAAGTTGAACGAAATGCAATTATTCCTAAGACCTTTGATCTTGGGCTCTCCAGAGAGGTCTCGGAAAGGAAAGGGGGAAGGCTGACTGGGAGGGAAGAAGGAAGAAGGGAGAGAGGAAAGCAGACAGGGAAGGGACTAAGGAAGTCTTTCTGTGTGATCCACAACTCTGACAAAGGCAAAGCAACATTCAGAAGTCGGTATCTGAGGAACTGCAGGGTGGGGGCCCCCTGCAACCTGCTGTTTTCCTATCTAAGCAGGCTGCAAGCATTTGGGGTGGGGGTTCCTGTTTGGTCGCAGGCTTTGATGTGGTCAGATGGCCTGTAAAGGATCGCTGGTCTGTATAAACACAGGTTCTGGGAGGAGTGGTGGGAATTAGCTCTGTCAGAAGGGGAGTCAAAGCTGAGTGTGTGTCCTGACCAAGAGGCTCACCCGGGCCGGTGCCCCGACGGCTGTGTCTTTGATTTTTCGATAGGAGATTCCGTGACGACTTTGTTTCTCTTGTATTTTACGACTGAGGGTGTCGCTCCGTGGTGAAGTGCTTGCCTGGCATGCGCTAGGCCTCCGGGGCACAGGACAAAAGCAAAGCAGAATGAACAACCCCTTTCTCGGTCCTGAGCCAAGGACCACGTTTACAGTGAGGCTCCTTTCTGAGCGGCCCTTTCCACGGCAGTGGCCGAGTGTGGGAGATTCTGGACTGCTCTCACTCAGCCCCTTCAGGACTGTGCTGGATGCTTTTGGGTCAACTTGACACAAGCTAAAAGTCATCGGAGAGGAGGGACCCTACGTGTAAGATCAGGCTGTAGACAAGCCTGTACATTTTCTTAATTGGTGAATGATGTGGGAGGGCCCAGCCCATGGTGGGTGGAGCCATCCCTGGGCTGGTGGTCCTGGGCGCTATAAGAAAGCAGGCTGAGCAAGCCATGGGGAGCAAGCCAGTAAGCAGCACTCCTTCATCAACTTCTGCCTCTAGGTTCCCGCCCTGTTTGAGTTCCTGTCCTGACTCCCTTCAGTGATGAACAGTGATGTGGACATATAAGTCAAACCCTTTCCTCCTCAAGTTGCTTTGATCACGGTGTTCCGTCACAGCAATAGTCACCCTAACCAAGGCAAGGGGTGACCCTCCCCCAATTTCAGTCCCTTCTGAATTCCTACTGGATAACCGTGTAAAGTATAGAAATCAGAGGGAGGAAGTGGGAGAGAGGGGGAGGGAGGGAGAGAAGGGAGGGAGGGAGAGGAGAAGAGAGAACAAATATGGGGAGTTATAGCTGCAGATTGGAATGTTTTGAAATTATACACCTATAATATCAACCTACAAAAGGGCTCTGTATCCCAACAGCTGTCTCAGTCATTCCTAATGACAGGCTCATTTTCTTCCAGGATACTAACAATACTCCTGGTGGTTAAAATCTAGGAAACACCTCTCAAGAAAGTTCTTTGCAATATCTCTGTGGTGGTCAGAGACAACTCCATGCCCCCAAATTAAAGGGAACTGTCATGGGACATGCTAGCTACAAATACATTAGGGCCCTATTGTATTGGTGACAATGTCTTGGGAGAAATCATGAATATAGGAGTGAAAGCAACTTCAGTGTGCCCCAGGGGGCTGCAGGGCCACCATGGAAGGGCCACTATTTTTTAGTTAGGTTCCTATTTATTGTCTTTATCTTACCTGCCCAGGCTTCACTAAGATTTCCTATGGAGTTTAGTCATGTGTTCCAGAGTGTGAAAATGAACAGACCCCAGGGGAAGAGATTAATATCATGCTTGGTACTGGGCAGACTCTTGTAGCCAGCTGGGGTGGGGGGAGCCACAGAGGGTGAGGCTCCAGTGGCCTCCTGGAGTCTGTAACCTGAACTAAAGGCTTGCAGTAGCTACAGCTTCATGGTCCTGGTGGGTGCTCTGCCCTGGCCTGGGACCTCACTGGAGAGGTCTCAGTGTGGATGGAAGAAACAGTTTACCTTTCTCTGATTTATCCTGAGTTGCAAACAGGGAAAAAGTCAGTGCTAGATCAAGCTCTGGCCACTGAGGCTGAGTATCCCAGGTGCCAAGTATCCATGAGTTCTCTGCTCTGTGGTTGAGGAGCATATGACTCCCACAGGGAAGACAAGGAGTTAGTTCAGGATGCAGCTAGCTCAAGGCAGCCAGAAACAGGCAGAGAGATCTGGACTTCCCTACTCCCCCTGCACAGCTCCCCGAGACACAGCCTTTTTGTTCAAACATAGTGCCGCAGATAGCATCTGCACACATGGCCTTGCTCCCTCTCAAGCTGCTGCTGCTAGATCAGAATTATCTGTCCTTAGGAGGACTGTCTCCTCTCCCTCAGACTGAAGCATTGAGGCACACAGATGTCCTCACTTGCTCCCAAGAACACGCGGTTGCCTTTGTTTTCCTATAGAATCTGCCTTTGGCATAGAGGTCTCAGCCAGGAATGCAGCAATGCCTGGTGGCTTCTTTCCCTAGAGTTCTATGTTTGTGTTATTTTCACGATAAATAATTTTCGAGAACTGCAGGGGCATATGAAGTGCACTGAATAATCAGAACCAACATTAAAGTACAGTTTTTTTTTTTAATTCAAAAGAAACCAAAACCACTTTTCTAGTTTGAAAATCATACTCCATGGTTTCCAGGTCTTTTATCTCTGTGCCAACGGCACTATTTTCCCCCCATGGGTTTCCTCTGTCTTACGATAGTTACTCTTCCCCTCTCCTTTTTTTACCCGGCAAGTGTCCCCAGAGCAAGGTCAACGTCAGTGGAGCATTTAGGTGAGCAGTATGGTGATGTGACAGTTTCCTGTACATTGACCCATGGCTGTGATAGTGTCATCTGCTTGGACCAAAGATATTTGCAGAAGTAGTCTCTCTCTCTCTCTCTCTCTCTCTCTCTCTCTCTCTCTCTCTCTGTGTGTGTGTGTGTGTGTGTGTATGGGATGGATAGGATGATTGGGCTCCAGACATACACTCCCAAACATGACTGCAGAAACCCCAGAGCTAAGAGCCTTAACCGCTTTCAGTTAGCTAGTCTCTCCCTGAAGCAACGACTCCCAGCTCAAAAGGGGAGTTGTCCTTTTATAGAATTCTGTTCTGCCTTCTCATTGGTTGTAACCCCAACTGCCTAACTGCC
>CABHPH010142081.1:36958-62632 GCA_902168325.1 Peromyscus nudipes | reverse complement strand
TGGAGCTCACTTGGTAGCCCAGGTTGGCCTCGAACTCACAGAGATCCGCCTGCCTCTGCCTCCCAAGTGCTGGGATTAAAGGCGTGCGCCACCAACGCCCGGCTCTAGTTATTTTTAAACTTAGTAAAATGTTAGGTTCATTCAACTTGCTAAGCAAACAGTGTTGGTACAAACCTAAATGTAGAAGATATTTTATTGGTTGTGTAGAGGGTAACTTTCTTTCTTTCTTCTCTCTCTCTCTTTGAAGTAGTATTTAAAAATAATTTATTTTTTATTAGAACCCAATTAAGCATATTATCAAGGACTACAGCAATTGTTTTAAATGGATAAGTAAAAAAGAAGGTGCGCTCCAGGGACTGTGAGCAAAGACCTTGGATCCTTGACAGTTCTCCACTTGCCCTGTAGTTAACATTGTTGCTGAACATTTACTGCAACACGTAGCTAGGGTGATAATTAATCCTTTTTGAGAAAAGATTTATTTTCATTATTTTTTTCAATTATGTGTATCTATGCGTGGGTATGTGCACATGAGTGGACGTGGCCACAGAGGCAGGAAGTGTCAGATCCCCTGGAGCTGGAGTTAGAGGTGGTTTGTAAGCCATCTAATGAGGGTGCTAGGAACTGAACTCAGGACCTCTACAAGAACAACTCATGCTCTCAGGCTCTGAGTTAGCTCTCCAGCTCTTAACCCCTTTCTTAAAAAAATAATATTTTATTAATTGTTTGTGAAATTAATATACTTTTATCATAATCTCCTTCCAGATTCTCCCTCCCCTCCCCCCTCCCCACCCACCCAACTCTGTCTTTCTGTCATTTCTCTCTCCTAACCATGGAATCCAATTTATGTTACCCAAACACTCCTGGGTGTGAAGCCTGCCCTGAGCACAGTCACCAATTTGTGTCACACAAACACTCCTGGGTGTGAAGCCTGCCCTGAGCACAGTCACACCCTTAAAACAAAGTAAAATCATTCTCTATGAATCATCCAACTTTCAAAGCGTCAAATTTATCTCCCTTTTTCCTGTAAAAGAAAGGTTAAGCCTAGCTTTTACTTCCTAAAATAAAGGGCCCTGTAATTAAGTATTTGCAATCAGATTTCTAGATTGGCAGTCTGAAAACACACAGGCTGGAGTTGGCCAGCTGTGGTGAAAGCCGATTTTTCTTCTTCAGTCTTCAAGTTGATTTTCAAAAGGGAATTACCATGCAAATTAACCTTACCACAGCATCGCTGTACCCAACAGTTTAGGCTCTGTGTAGCGCACGGCCCATCTTCAGAGCATTCTATGCTGAGAAGCCACTGATAATACCTCTCTTGAATTGGAGGTGCTCTGTGTTTGAATTTCTTATTTGTGAAGATTGAAGGTTACTTAATTGCAAAATTACCAAGATTTTTAAAAAACTGTATTTTGAGAAGGAGGGTTTCATCATATACCAGCTGGCCTAGAATCAGTGTATTTCTCCCTCAGCCTTCCAAGGGTTGGTCACAAGTGTGTGTCACTCTGCCAGACTAAAATGACCTTTTAAAACTTTTATAAGCAATGTTTAGATATCTTGTGTTGGCTTAGGAATACTCAGGAAATTCATCTGATATGGGGATATCAAGTGTCCCAAAGTGAGTTTTGAGAAAACAGGGCGCTAGTCTGGTCACATTCATGAATTTTGATGAGTCTAAACGTTTTACTTGTTTGTTTTCTATTTTTCAGGCTGAGAGATGATTGTTGTATGTGATTTTGTTTTGTAATGTAAACTCAGATCGAAGGACCTAGCTGGGACAAGATAACATCACCCATACTCTACTCTGCTCCCCTGTCCTTAAGTGTGGCCTGCCACCAGGACAACTGTGTCAGACACAAATAAGAAATGCTGGTGGGGGATGTCAGATTTTCTGTGCAAATGTCATTCCAGGAAATGTATTTTTTTTTTTTAACAATGGGATGCTATGAGGGTACTAGAAGTCGCTATTGTAGAATATCCTATTCTGATTATAATGCTGTGGAATGAGACAACAGAGCAGAACAGAGGTTGGAAGAGGTGGGCTTTCTTCTTCCCAGTGATGTCTGTAGTGGGTCATGAGGTAGGCAGGCAGTCCTTCAACTCCTACAGCTCATGTCTGACCTTTGACGGGAGCCCTGTGCAGCTGGGTCAAAACTCTGTCTATCATAGGGTCTCGTGCTCGGCAGAGTGAAGCCCCAGCTAGTAGAAGTATTCAGAGCCACTACGGTGTCCTTGCAGCCACAGCGTGCAAAGTACTTGTAACTAGTTCTTGTTGGCCTCCAACCGATGGTGAAGATGAGGGCTACACAGGCAAGTCACTGGTGTTGACCAAGGGACAGGACAAGCCCAGGATTTTAAGGTCCTGGATGGGATCTTGGGAACATCTGTGATTATCCACCAGGAGCATCTGAGCTTCCATCTGAAGTGAATACAGGGGCTGTAGCTATTGCTTGGGTGGTTTATCATGTCATACCTTTATCTCTATCATTATTTTCCAAATCTTTAATTATTTTACTGTGATGAAATACATTCCTATGTCCATTCAGGGCTGATATAATAAAATATTATAGACTTGTGGAGCTATAGACATTTTACTTTTCACAGTCCTGGATATGGAAATGCCCTATCGAGGGACCAAGTTCCATGTCTAGTGTGATCTAATTATTAATGTTTTCTCACATGGGGGAGGATCTCTTTTATAAAAGCAGTAATCTAATCATAAGGTTGTAACCCCCTTACTTCCAAATCACCCCAAAGAACCCGCCCTCTTAGTCTTACTTGAGGGTAAGAGGTCAACATAAGAATTTTTGGGAATAGACACAAGCAATTAGGCCACAACAATCTAGATAACATGCAATTGGCCAATTGTAGAATGCTCACGTACACACACACACACACACACACACACACACATACACGCTGTGTTTTGTCCATGTCCTAACCTCTACAGCTCTGGTTATTTGCTAAATGACCGGAACAGCCAGTGCATCTTTGTTAAAGCGTTGGCCCTTTGTCCTTGCTCTCTGGAGCAGCTCTGGCAGGCTTAAGTGATGAGGTGAAAGTGTTTTGTGATAACGCTTAGAGTGTTATCCCAGAAAGCACAAACTCTCCCTCAGCATCTCTGCACCAGTTCTGCTCTCTTTTGAGGGCAGGGTATAGTTTCACACTCGATTTGATCCTGCCTTCTGTCTTGGGACTAGCCGTAAAGAAATTCTCTGACCTACTTGGAGTGATAGTATACCACAAGACCCCATTTCGTAGGCTCCTGCCTCAAACTTAGCAGGAAGAAATGCTGAGCAGAGGTCAAGAATCTGAACAGACAGGACTTTCTGGGTCTTTCCACTCAGTTGGTTTAAAACCACACCCTTTTGCACAATAACCTTTTTACACATCTGTCCATGAAGAGTTGTGACCTCAATGGAGTGTTTATGAAGATCTAGACACTGAATACAGGGAGGATCTCAGGAGGTGAGCAAGAACTTGCTCATGCACCAGGAGGGCTATGATACCCTGGGGGATAGAAACACCTATGCTAAGGACCCTTTAAAAGGATACCTGCATGTCTCCTCAGCTGTTTTATTTGTATTGTTTAAAGTACTCTTCATAATAAACAAGAAAGCATGTTTCCTTGATTCTATGAGCAGGTCTAGCAAATTAATCCAATCTGAAGAAGGGCCATGGGAACCTTGACAGCTGGTAAGTCGGAAGTTCTGGAGTCCTGGTTTGCAATCGGCCTTGAAGCAGAGGCCGTCTGGAGGCCCACTCCCTGCTCTGTGGTGTCCGACTTTGCCTCCTGAAAGAATCAAACTAGAATCGACTTGGAGGCGGCCCTGCTGGTCTTTGCCAAGAACTGCTTACCTGCTTGATATGTAGGGAAAAAAAAAGAAAACCACACGCTTGTTGCCCAAAGTCTGTTCTGAGAGCCGTGGAAGGAACTGAGCTCGTGAGTACGTCTTCCTGTATATCCTGAGGCTGCCGAAGCCTGTTGACATGCAAGCACGTAGCGTTGCAGGCAGTCACTTAGCCTTGCAATTGTCGCCATCATCTGTCACCATCACTGCCAGGACTTTCTCACTTCCCGGGGCACAGACTCCCCACTCTTCTCTCCTAGGCTCTGGCACTCCCGCTCTTTTTTCCGTCTCTGTGAGTTCCGTAAGTAAAAACCCAGAGGTTTCACACCTTCCCACACCTTTCTTTGGGTGCTACGAGTCCTTGCCGATGCAGGCCTTCTGATAAAATTGGCTCTGACGGGTTTTGCTTCTTTTTCAGATGTTTTTCTAAGGAGCGTGTGCTTGATGTGGTGGCTCTTCCGTATCACTGCCCGGCTTCCGTAGTGTGCAGATTCATTTGTACACATAGACTTTCAGTTTGTATTTTCCTATGAATAGTCTTGCTGGGCCATGGGAAAGCTCTAACTTGTGGAGGAAGATGTTGTAGTTGGTCTTCTGCTTTGCCCAGGGAAAAGAGATTCACAGGGGCAAATCTAGAGGGATTATCCAACATGACCAGGAATGTTAAATGAACAGATTTGAGAGGTTTGTGGCACAGCCCTGGGGGAGGACGATCAGGCAGTCAGAGAAGATACGGATTTTAAGTTGGGGCATGTTCCACGGTGAAGTGGATGATGAATGGCACTCTTCAGTCTTAGTGTTGAAAGAACTTCATTAAGGGCCTTCAGACATAGACCAAGGAGGCCAGAACGCCGAAAGCTCACACATGGGTTGCACTGAGCCATGCTCACTACCGCCGTGGGCTGGCGTTTCCCTGGCTGCGCGTTACTGGCATCCGGCCAGTATGTTCCACTATCACAGGGAGAAGCAGTTCTCAGTTCCCCATATTAAGCACTTAAGACATATTTTTCCTTCTTTAATGAAGTCATGCTGTTTCTTTCTTCGGGGAATAAGTGCACAGTCCCGAGGAACACCAGTGTCTGTCAGGATGGGCAAGATGAGAGATGTTCGAAACAGGGACAGGAGGAAAGACACTAAGTCCGATGTCCTTGAAGCTGTGCTCGGAGCAGGCCCAAGGTCACCGGAAGGCAGGCAAGATTAGTTCTCAGTACATTCCAGGGATGTGACTGTAAAAGTTGGGTATCACTTGGATGAGGCAGAATGTGGGAGAGGAAGCATGAGGCAGGGCATGCCAACATAGGGCAGAGTGAAGGCGACTGATTCAGGGAGTTGCCTCACAAGGAAAGAAACCAGGATGCTGTTGCGGGGACGTCATCAGGGGGCCACTGGATAAGACATCCTCTTTCAAGAGAAGGAAGTGGGAGAGTGAGAGGTGGAGGCAGAGCCTCAGAGACCACTGGTTTTCAGGTTCATGCAGGGACAGATGTCGCACAGCCCAGGTAGTGAGGTGAGATGGGGTACAGAAAGAAAGCGGGGTTTGTAAACTGAAGGTGGCCCTGATATAGAAGGACAGAAAGGAGAAGAGGATTTGGGGATAGGAGCAATGGCTCAGAAGGGATAGAGGGTGAGGCGTGAGGAGCAGACACAGAGGCTGATGCTGTGCCGAGCACACTGATGGAGAAGCCCAGCTCAGTTCCAAGCATTTCCTGCTGCCCTGCATCCATGAAGCTCAGCTTACTAAGTCCACGTTATCCACCCTGTCCATCTGTGCAAATGTGGAGACAGAAACTGCCCTTAGGAGGAAGAGAGAGGCTTCCTTGGATGAGGTGCTGTTGGTGAGGCTGCAGAACTCCCAAGGGCTGAGTATCAAACCAGGACAGTGCCCGTGTGTTGGTGGATGCTGGGAAAGGCTCTGCCAAGCTATGGGCTACCTTCAGGCCTCTCAGTGCAGTGGAATTGGGCTTTCTCTGAGGGTCATGAAGACACTACATTGTGTGAATGAAACTCTCCCAATCTGTTTCAATGGCTAATACCAAGAGATGTATAAAATAAACCAGTTTTCTAAAGTAGAAGCTCTTAGAAATTCCCCTCCTCTCTCTCTCTCTCTCTCTCTCTCTCTCTCTCTCTCTCTCTCTCTCTCTGTCTCTCTCTCTCTCTCTCTGTCTCTCTCTCTCTGGTTTTTCGAGATGGGGTTTCTCTGTGTAGCTTTGGAGCCTGTCCTGGAACTCACTCTGTAGACCAGGCTGGTCTCGAACTTATAGAGATCCACCTGCTTCTGCCTCCCGAGTGCTGGGATTAAAGGCATGTGCCACCACTGCCCGGTTCCCTCTCTCTTTCAACTTAGTTTGTTTCAATCAGGAGAGAGAAGACAGCCAGGACAGAAGGACGAGCTAGGTTTAGCCTTCTCAATTCATGGGAGGTATACACTTTCTGCTCATGATATGCAGAATAAAGCCAGAAACACCACAGGTTTCAACCATGGCTCTCGGGAAGGCAGGGTGAGCACCACAGATGAAAGGGACTTGGAGTTGACCCAACTGTTAGACAAGATAACCAGTATCACCCCACAGGTGTTACCCAGTTACTCAGCCCTGCTTCCATGAATGAAAGAAATCTCTGCATATTGCTGTGTTTTAGTGTTCACTTACCTAAGTGAGATAATTTATTTTCACTTGATTTCCAGCTTTTGTTTAAAGTAAGATGGCAATTGAATGAAATCTGAAATCAGCTAAGTATGTTAACTGAGACACAGTTAAGGCATTATTTAGAAAATGAATAAGGAAGCTTATTATATATGCAGAGTGTGCTTGAAGTTCCAAATAGTCCCAAAATGAAAGAACATTTTTCACGAGGCATAGTAATAAAATAAGGTAGATGTTAAATATGTTGGTCATCTTATGTGGGGAAATTTAAGTTATAAAATGCATGACAAGTTGAGTTTCATATGTGTAAACAGAAATAAATGTTTTAAAATTTAGGATATTAATATCCCTGAGACACAATCTAGTACATGTATTTAAAGGGGAAAGGCATGCAAAGTTATTTATGTTTTAAAGTTATAGTCAGAACTGATGAACAAAAGAAAACAACACATCTGCTCGAAAGAGCTGGCAAGTCTCCCTACATCCTAATCTCCCTGTGCCTCCCTTATTTCTCAGTTTCCGTGTCTACAGGGACCACCAACAGTGGATCAACTTTAAAGGCATACTGAGTTGGCTTTTGATTCTCTTTTGCTCTTGCTTTCTGACCAGGGGCTTGAGATTGCTAACAAGGGCTACAGTGCCCTTGATCTTGCTGTGCATCTCCAACCAGCTGCAAGCTCAAGGCCCCTCTCCCTCAGCCCAGAGAACTGGGAGTGTACCACCACACCTGGTTTTGCTCTTTTGGCAAGTGCTTATCAGGTCCAACACTGCAAACAGTATTAATTGTGAAGACGCTTCTACTATTTTATTTTTCCTGGGGCCAAATCCACCCACTCAATGTTCTTTGGCAGGGAATTAAACACTCAGTCAAGGATTTGTTTCATACTGATGATGAACACAGTATACTAAGGATCTTGTATGAGGGGATTAATAATTTCATCTTTCCCATGGTTCACAAAAATTCAGGTCCCTTGCATGGTCACTCTGACTCAAAGGAGACCAGGAGCAGAGAGGTTGCTGTCTTTTTTTTTTTTAATGTTTTTATTTTATAATTAACTTAATTTCACATATCATCCACAGATTCCCCCATCCTCCCTCCTCCCACTCCCCAACCCTCCCCCGCAATCCATCCCCTATTCCAACCTCCTCCAAGGTAAGGTCTCCCCTGGGGATTCAGCCCAGCCTGGTAGACTCAGCCGAGGCAGGTCCAGTCCCCTCCTTCCTACACCAAGGCTGAGCAAAGTGTCCCAGCATAGGCCCCAGGCTCCAAAAAGCCAGCCCAGCCCCAGGTGGAGCTCTGAGAGAGGAGGGATTGTAGAGGCCGTTGTCTTACATGAGCCTTCACTGACGATGGAGGCTTCAGACTTGAAAGAGACATGGACTTTGCAGGGGAGACAGCTGTTTCCACATGGTTTATGGGTTTTCACCTCTCCTGTCCTTTGGTACTGTAACTATAGTGTCACAGGGCCACACTTGGTTGGACCACTTGAGTGTGTCACAAAGGGGAATCTGTAGGAAACAGGAAATACTTAGAGTGCTGAGGAACTTCCTAAGCCAAGACGTTCCCTGGATGCCATAGCTGTGTCCAGAAAGGACAAAAATGCATCCCTGTGTACAGTTGTTCTAGCTTTCCCGACCCACTTGGTTTTCTTTTAAATGTTCAGCTGCTAGGTTCTTCCAGGCCTGTCACAGAGCAGGTACTGATAAAGCTTCCTCTTGAGGCTGTGGCTCAGATGACTTGGATTACCACAGCAAAGGACTGTCAATGGTGTCCTCACGCTAAGCAGCCAATATTAAAACAGCGTTCTTCTGTCACAGACTATATTCCCTGAGGCAACCTCAAAGCTCCTGTCTCTGGAAGATGGACCTTTGGATCCAAAGAATTTAGTTCCCTGAACTCACATCCATAAGGAAATCAGTCTGGGAATATTTGAAGGCAGAGAGGCAGGGCTGCCAACTTTTAGGTGGGTGGTGATGAACTGGGGGAAATGGAAGACCATGTTCAATGAGACAAACAGGCTGTGTCTAAGGAACTAAAGATCCTATTGACAGCATCTTGTCACTAGAGAGTAGCAATAAGAGAAAGGGACTATTAAAGACCATGTGGAAGTCTTGGCGTTGAATATCACAGTGGCTAAGCCGGAATGTCACTGGGTCGGCTCACAGCATCTTTACGCTGGAAGAGGAACCGGAAACTGAGAGTAGAATGAAAGAGATTTTATAAGTTGAAATCCAGAGAACTGCACATAGCCAAAGAAATGTGGGACACAGTCAAGACACAACTGGTGACCCCGGTGTAATGGGGTGACCCGAAGAGAGAGGAGAGAAAAGGGGAAGACGATATTTTTTAAAGGGTAAAGTTTCCCAAGTGTGATGGAGAGCATTAATCCACGATACAAAAAAGCTCAGTAAACCCAGCCACAATGTGAGCCAGAGGATACAGTCAGGATGCAGAAAAGCGAAGAAGAAAAGCTGTGGGACCACTGTGACGAACAAGCATTCACAGGCTGAGGGCTGGGAGGCCCAGCATCCAGAGGAATCTCACCCCCAGCACAGCCACCTGTGGTATCACCCAGTAATGACACCAGGCAAACAAGGACAGAGAGTGTGCACCTGGTTCACTCACACAGGGAGAAGGGTGTGCCTCACACTGAAAACAAGTGGTTGTAGGGTGCAGCTTAAACTGGGGGTGCAAGCAGAGGAGTGGGTGAAGACAGAGCCTATTGAACTAAGCAAAGGAGCCATATCAGTGGTTCTCAGCCTGGGGGTCTTGATCCCTCTGAGGGTTAAACAACCCTTTCAGAGGGGTTGCATATCAGATATCCTGCATATCAGATATTTATATTCCGATTCATAACAATAGAAAAATTAGTCATGAAGTAGCAATGAAATAATTTTATGGTTGGGGGGGTCACCACAGCATGAAGAACTGAATTAAAGGGTCGCAGCATTAGGAAAGTTGAGAACCACTGCTCTAGATCATGTCCTGAAGCTATGGGAATGAAGAGAATCAGAAACACGCAATGACAACATTGATATCACAAACTTTATCAAGATACACCTGCCTGGCTTTTGAACTTCATCATCTTTCAAAAAGATAAGATTATATGAAGTAACAATTACAACAAAAATAGATACACCAAACTAATTAATATTTAGACTTTTGTTGCAAATAGTACCATTACCAAGCTAAGAAAACAACCCACAGAATGGGAAAAACTGTGCATGGCAATAAAGTCCTGTAAATGGTCACAGCACATTCAATGTGAAGACGTATGGTCAAAATCACAGTGAGATTCTGCTTCAAGTACCGAGTAGCTGCAATGCAAAAGAGAGAATATGGGGTTGGGGATTTAGCTCAGTGGTAGAGCACTTGCCTAGCAAGCACAAGGCCCTGGGTTCAGTCCTTAGCTGGGGGGGCGGGGAAGGGGGGAAGCAAAAGAGAGAATATTAAGTGCTGGCAGGAATGTGGAGAAACTGAACTTCTGAGACGAAGAACAGATAAAAATGATAAATATTAATGATGAGAGAGTTCTGGAACAATCTAGCTACATCCAGGAAGTAAGCACAGAGTTGCTCTGTGATCCAATACTCCTTGGTAGAGATTCTAGAAGTGTAATAGCAAACCACACAGAGGCATAGACATAAATGTTCATAGCTGCATGCTTACTAAATTTAAAAAAAGTAACCAGGATGCTTATTCCCCAAAGAAGGACAATGAAAACATACTATGTTTATACAGCAAAATATTATGTAGTCATAAGAGAGCACTGATTTACTTACAACATGAAAAAAAAACAACCCGTGAAACCTTCTCCTGAATGACAGGAACTAGATATGCCAAGTCATGTATATCTGACCCTAGTTACAGGAAGTGTCAAGAGAAGATAAATCTATAGAGAAAGAAATTAGAATAGGGTGGAGTGAGCTGAGGAGATGGGTTTGGACGGCTGGTGATGCCTAAGCTGCATGGAACTTCCTCTGGACAACAGAAAAGGTCCATTATCCACTGTGGCACTAGTTGCAAGGTTCTGTGAACGTGCTACATGACCTTGAACTTGACACTTTGAGTGGATTTTATAGTCAGCAAGGCATGTCTAGGTCCAGGTGTATAAGTAACGGTGGAGTGGGGCTCAGGCAGCTTTAGACAAGATCTTGATTTCACAACAGCAAATATATCTGGACTTGCTTCACATGGTGCCAAATGTTAATCCCATTTCCAAAGGTTTCAGGACTCCTTGGCCTGTTCTGTTAGCCTGGTGAGAAATAAGCATCCTGCTGATATATTTCCTGTAACAAAGTGTACCTTTTACCTTGGGCTAAGAACACATTTTTCCCCCCTAATGGCTTGTGGCAGAAATACCATTTTAAAAAAAATGCTCCATTTTTTTTCGTGTCTCAGAAAGTAACACACTGTTTTAATACAGTGTGTAGTCTGCCTAGAAGAGTATTTTTCCTCAGCTTTTAGGCATGTACAGTAGCAAATGTTCTCTGTGAGCCTCTGCTTTCTCTCTCTCTCTGTATAAATTCTCCAAGTGCAAGAGCTGAGTTTCTAGTTCCAGTGGCTTGTTAGGCTTGGTGGTTGTCTCAAGGGAGGTGCAAGGATTCACCACCCAGGTGCAAGAGTCCGAAACCAAACAAACTATCTCCAGAAAATTCCACGCTAAGGGGAGATGGGCTGAAGCCAAAGGAGCTCCCAGAGGTAGACGCTCTCCCAGTAAACCCACACCATCCCACAACTCTGATAACTTATCTAACAGCCAAAACTACGTACGTGTATTTTCTGGTTTCTGGTTTTCTTCCTCTATAAATTGCAATGTACTTCTCTAATTTGTAGGTGGAGAGAAACTGAGAAATTTTCTCTCCCTAGTTCTAGTCAGGACTATACATAAACCCATATCCTTTACAAAGTCCCTTCTTATTGTTGGGGATTTTATTTTTGGCTCTTTTTGGGGGCCTGCTGCCCAGCTCCCAAATAAATCACACACAGAGGCTTATTCTTAATTACAAATGCCTGGCCTTAGCTTGGCTTATTTCTTGCCAGCTTTCCTCAACTTAACTTATCCTGTCTACCTTTTGCCTCTGGGCTTTTCCCGTTCTCTTACTTCTGTAAACCTTACTCTTACTCCGTGGCTCACTGTGTAGCTGGGTGACTGGCCTCTGGAGTCCTCCTTCTCTGGCTCCTCGATCTCTTCTCCCAGATTTGTCCTATCTATTCTTTCTGCCTGTCAGTCCCGCCTATCCTTCCTCCTGCCTCATTATTGACCGTTCAGATCTTTATTAGGCCATCAGGTATTTTAGACAGGCAAAGTAACACAGTTTCATAGAGTTACAAATGCAACATAAACCAAAGGAACACCTTAAATAATATTCCCCAACACCTTCTCATGATTTTTTTTGGTAAAGTGGCAAGCAGCGCCCTGAGATTCCAGTTGCAGGAGTATTATTGGATAGCTGGTGTCATGGTTCTCAGGAATGGAGTGCAATGACCTGGATCAGCATTTAGTCACTAAGTCCTGTGGGACCTTAGCCTCCTGGGTCTCACATTTCTCAACTGTAAACAGCAGGACTGGCCCTCTAGGATTGATAAGGAATGTGTAACCTTACAGACCCGACAACATTATCCTCATGCTTGACGTCAGTATCCTCCTGAGAGGCATGGCTCTACCCATATGTCCATGTACTACATGAGGGTTGGCCTCTGGCCTCTGTTCAGACGACATCTTTATACATCTCTGGCATCATAGCGATGAGTCAGCTCAGCAAGTGCTGGATAAACCAGTGATACTGAGGGGGGACAGAGGACCAGGCTCCCATCAGATCCAGCTCTGTCCTATCCAAGGGGTTGAAAGCAGGGCCTGGGCACACAGGGACCCCACAGCCTTAGAGGAAGCAGATAGTTCCCGTTTCCTCTTCTTTTCATCGATGTGACTCTTCTGTTGTCTTTTCCATGGAGCTCAGAAAGAGAGCTGCTGCTCTAAGGAAGCAAAACTAAGCTTTGAGATCTTTTTTAAAGCCTAATCGTGATGTCATTGGGAAGGTCCTTGGGCAGGACAGTACTGGGTACGATATTTGGAGTCCTGCAGGCCCCCGAGGTGAGGCCACACCATGCTGTTAGGCAGAAGTGAGTGGGAAGCATCCTGGCCAGCCTTGTGGTACTGGTAACTAGGGCTGCATCCTAACTCACCCTCTGAGAAAACTCCTGCTTTCCTGGGCTGCTTCTTGAAGGCTCTCGATACCTTGCATCTCCTAAGAGACCGTCTCCTAGATGGTAACATGATGATAAAGAACTCGGCTTTACTTGTTCCATGTCCTCTGGACATGTGGCTGCTTGTTCTCGTGCCATGGTCCCATGGCCAGGCACTGACCCAGGTCATACCCAGCAGAGTGACCACACAAGCATGGTGAGATGTGGGGTCACTAAGGCTGAGAGTTCCGGTATCTATGTGGGTGAAGCTGGCTGGTTCTGAGCCATGGGAAGCAGAGCTAAACTAAGAGGGGAGATGGGAGATGTCACTCAACTTCCTTCTCCCCTTTCTTTGGCCTAGAGATAGTTTGGGTCTTTCACTTGGGTAGCCACAGAGACCCCTCTGTCCTAGCCCAGCGTCTTCAAACAATGATCTTTGGTTGAGAACCTTCCTGCTTCCATCTGAAAAGTCTGGGAGAACTGTGTGCTGCCTACCTGCCTTGTACGAGTTCAGGGTACAGGCTGAAGGTCCGGCCAATTTCCCAAGACCACAAGGGGCCTGAGATCAGCGACAGGTCCGCTCCAACCTGAACTAGAGTGGAAACTTGGATGTGAAGAGATGCGCGGCTGGGAGCTGAGACACCGCTGGCCATCACTTTCTCCTGACTGTCTGCAGCAATTGCGGGGCCCCTCTTTCCCCATGGTCTGTTGGCCACGGGGCCACGAAGGCAGAAGTGGCAAGCGGGGCCTTGTATGACCTGTGGTACGGTGGAAAGAGCCTTCGTGGAGACTGCTTCAGCGTTATAGTTCAACTTTATTCCAGAGTGAGGGGAGTTATAAAGGCTGGGGACAGTGGCTGGGGCATCACCTAATTTGCATTAAACAGCGTGCTCCTATCACAAGGCTCCAAATGTGGCAGCAAGAGTCCTAGAGCAAAGCTCCTAACTGATGTCTGATTACCGTATGAGCAGCAGCGGGAGGGAAGACTCTCGCAGGGAACTGTGTCAAGGGTCACAAGTCAGGCATCTGGGCCTAGAGACAGTCTCCAAATAGTCAGGTGGAGAGCAGGAAGTCTCCGCTGGGGCGTAGGGGAAGGGGGAGGAGGGGGCAGAGAGTCCTCCATGTTGCGCTGAGCTCAGAGAGAGCTGCCAGGCCATAGCAGACTCTGACCAGCAGGGCCTCCCAACACAACAGTGTCCAGACAAACAGACACACTAACCTCTGGGTTTTCTTGCTACTTTGTGCTAAATCACCTTCCACATTTTCTATGTGACTAGGGATGTCTTTTTTTTTCTTTTTTTTAATGGGAGGGTGTGTTTAAATGATTTTCCAAATGAAAATATCTCATTTCTTTTCAGGAGATTTTTCGAAGTCACTGAGATTGCTACACAAGAAAGAGAAATTTGCCCACTCAGTTTCGACTTAAAGAGTTTAAAAATTGAATATCAAAACTAGGATGCTAGCCAGGCGGTGGTGGTGCACGCCTTTAATCCCAGCACTAGGGATGCAGAGCCAGGCAGATCTCTGTGAGTTCGAGGCCAGCCTGGTCCACAGAGCGAGATCCAGGACAGGTATCAAAACTACACAGAGAAACCCTGTCTTGAAAAACCAAAACCAAACCAAACCAAACCAAACCAAACCAAACCAAACCAAACCAAACCCAAACCCAAACCCAAAACCAAAAACAAACAACAAAAACCCCCCAAAAAACCAAAAACTAAAACAAAATGAAACAAACAAAAACCCAAAAAACAAAACAAAACAAAAACAAAAACAAAAAATCTACAATGCCATTTCATATAAGTATCACAGAATAGATTCAAAATTTGAACATAGCTGTATCTGAAAACCTGGTGTATAAACTTACAACCCCGTTTACATTGAGGAAAGGTAAATCTTCAAACTAACAGAAACTTGGGCTCCAATAAATAAGATGCTTCTGTGAGATGATTTCTAGATTATTAGCTATTTTGACAGGCTCAAAACATTGATTGAAGCCCAAGCTTGGGACTTTCCTCAACAGAGTTATTGACGGGTTGATAGTATTTTCAAACTAACAACAACAATGACCCCCCCCACCCCCATCTCCTAGATGTTCCAGCTGAAAAGAAATCAAAGGTGTCATTAGAAGGGGCTGACTGCCTAAGGCCACAATCGTGGGTCCACGGTTGACTCATACACCTTAGCTTAAATCTTAGCTCCACAGATCCCGAGAACTGAGATTATGAATGTGTGTGAGGTGGAGAACACACTAAGCGTTAGGCGGGGTGCTGAGCAGTGTCCATGAAGGGACAGATGGAGGGCTGGAGCAAGCCGGTGCTCCACAGAGCTTTGCTTTGTCTCCTTCACCAAATTTCCCTGGCCCAAGTTCAAGAACTCAATGTCCTACTGTTACGGGTTGAGTTGTGTCCTTTCTACAAGAGATGTGGGAATTCTAGCCCGTCTCCCAGAACGTGACCATGCATCTCTACAGAGCTCATCGATGTAAAATGAGATGTTACAGTGGGCCCTGATCCAACAGATTGGTATCCCTGTATCTTTCTAGAAGGAGCAGGGAGAGGAGGAAGATGGGGAGGGGGAGGAGATGCTGGCAGTGGAGAAGGATTAATGGCAGGATGTGCCAGGGAAATGCCATAGGAGGCTGTAAGGGAGAGCCAAAAAGTGACCTTGGGGAGGAAAACAGTCCTGCCTATATCTTGGTCTTCCTGCTCCAGAATGTGGGAAGACGGATTTTTCTTGTATAATATGTCTACCTTGTATTTTTCTACAGTTTCCTTGGTAAACTATTGAACACAAGGAATGCCAAGTTCTCCTGAGCACAGAGGAGGGCATTAATAGCTGAGTGATGTGTTTGCTCTGGGCCCTGTGTAGCAAAACTGTTCTGAAATCTCAGTACAAAGACTCTAAAGAGGCAGCTCTGTTACAGCTCTACCTCAAACGACTTCTTCAGCGGACAAAGCATCCAGAGCAATTACGTTCTCTGACGATGAGCAGACAAGGCGAGAGTTCCAGCCAGAGGCAGCTCCCTGCCAAGGTCAGGCATCATCTGAGAACAACATATGGAAAGGGAGAGTTCACAGGAGCAAGGAAGAGGCGTTCTCTGTGGACGGCCTCCACACAGTACACAAGCCAAGGCTCCCATGCAGCACCTGCTGATCAATAACTCTAGTTATGATCATAACTCCACTCCCCATACCCACATGAGACCTTTCCCTACCCGACTTAGCTCTGCTTGCAGCTTATTGGTGGAAATGAGTCAGAAGACCATCTGAGGTGCCAAGAAAGCTTGGAGATGGAATCAGCTGTGTGCCCAGGAAGCTGAGAAATTGGAGCATATTCCACCTTCAATTAGGACTTGGTCACTGAATGCCTATCTCTTGTCCCCAGGACAAAGGAGACAACCCAGAGTTTTTCCCTATTATTGCATTTAGCTAAAAAATCTAGGCCATTTGCACAATATTCAGCAAATTCAGGTCCTGATCAGGTCCATGGTAGTTCTTCTGGATAAGGGCATATTAAACTGTTTACTCTCAGCTCCCAGCCCAATCATATAAGTGGTTAAGCAGGAAAAGATTTTTTTGTAACATAAATTCCCAGTCCAAATAGAGGGGCATGAGCCACAGTGATAACACAGTCTCGAGTGTGGACTCTTTCATGGACCCTAGGTCCATGGCAGGACACTTCAGCTGGTGACCTTTTGGCTTTGCTTTCTTTTCCAGGGTCCAACTTGACTTCTGGATAGCACTCCCAGGAAACACCCTGAGAGCCTTTACAACCATATTCTGCTGGGGCCCGAGAGTTAAC
Source organism: Peromyscus nudipes (assembly GCA_902168325.1). NCBI lineage: Eukaryota > Metazoa > Chordata > Mammalia > Rodentia > Cricetidae > Peromyscus > Peromyscus nudipes. The sequence continues at coordinate 46,154 of CABHPH010142081.1, read as the reverse complement.
TTAGGGTGGACACCAGAATCCAAAACCACGCTGAGCCTTAAGTAGGCTCCTGGGGTGAGGACAAGCTGGGTTGACATCTCTTAGCCTTCTTGGGTACTTCCTCCTTTGCCCCTGTTTCCTATCTCAGGTTCCTTTTTTCATTAAACTCATCTCCAGCTGAGACAATCAGGCTTAGGCAGGGTACACACACATTCTTTTTTAAATTTATAAACTTTATTTTAAAAAAATTGCAAATAAATGAAAACATCATGTACCAAAATTAACCAGACCCCAAATCTATACTACTCATTCTTAACTTGGTTTTTACCCTGGAGTACTGTTTCCTTACTGTGAATCCCGGAAGTCCACATCAGTAAAGGTGTTTTTCAAGTCTTGCTCCTCTGGCTTCCCACTCTAAGGGTTTCAGTTTTTAGACAGGGCAGTGCTAGCAGTCTGTAGAGATGGTAGTTCCCCATCTTTGTTGAGTAACATGTTACCCTGACAACAGTCTGCACACTGGGCCTCACCAAACCTTTGCAGAGCCCCGGCCCTGGAGGCCTCTACCTGCCTTCCCAGGGAGCCAGCTCTAGGGTCACTGGGTATTTTTCCACTGTCAGAGCTGGCCAGTCTTCTCATACTCAGTTGCCCAGAGCTGTCAGTGTCCTGCATTTCAGATTTTCTTGAGTGGCTTGCCACTTCCAAATACTAATTTTCTTGGGTCCTTATGGCTGGCACATGGTCCGTCAGACAGACCCCAACTTCATCTTAGCTCTAATTGCAGAGGAGGATCTGTCACTCACAGAGCAGTTGGAAGGGGACCTGCTTTTAGAATCAGTCACCTTGGTCAGCATTTTCTAAGCCCAAGAGCAGAGGGCAGAGACGCTTGGGTGTGATTCTGGATGGGCAGCATTCTTTCCCCCTACTGGTTACAGCTTTATCATATGGCCATAATAAACTGCGAGGAAACTGGGAGCATTCTGGTTGTGTTGCATGCCGAGAAGACGAGGAGAATTTGGTTTCTGCCACTGTTGGGTACGTGTTGAGTACGTGGGGCAACCAGGATTCCAATTTAGCCAAGTGTGAGGATGCACAGCCTGAGTATTCCTTGTTACATAGACAAGGTGGCTGTAGACATCTGGGCATTCTATAACACTCAGGGGTACATCTTACTACTGAAGGCAGTGATCCAGGAAGTGTGTGGAGAATTTGCATTCCCAACATGCTTTGAAATTCTAAGCAGTGGGTCTCCTGGAGGGCTTGGATCTGGACAGAAGCTGGTGGGTCAAAGCAACGAGTTGACGAGATGACGAGATGAGCTGTTTCCTTCATTGTTCTCTTGCAATGAACCGTTTCCACACAGATAACTGGTAATTGTTGGACTGTGTGGATACGACTTGGGGGCAGCAGTCGCCTCTTGCTTAAGAAGGCCTGAGGTCATTGCAGCTGAATATTTGAGCAAGACACTGCTTGCCAGAACCAAGAACTTCTGGGTGTGGTTGCCCGCGCCTTTAATTGCTGCACTCCAGAAGCCGAGGCAGGCAGATCGCTGAGATTGAGGCCAGCCTAGTCTACAAAGAAAGTTCTAGGCCAGCAAGAGCTACATAGTGAGACCCTGTCTCAACAAACAAACAAACAAACAAACAAACAAGAAACAAACAAAATGAAGCAAACACCTCAAAATATGCTCCTGCATTTTGAAAAGCTTTCTTTTTGATTATTTTCCAGGGTCACTGGCCTGCAAGCTCCTTCAGCCTCAGCACCGATCCCTCCCTTGGTCAGGTCTCTGCTCTAGCCTGGCTCTTACATGGGCATCAAAAAAGCTAAAGTGCTTCCAGAGGCTCTTCTCCAATCAAGATGTCTTGCCCTGGGTCTAGCTCATTTCCTTCAGAGTCAGGCACACCCTGAAGTATCCAAGTGGGGGCCTCTTCATGTTTATGGGATTTTCCCACTCCTGCTCTTCTGAAAACACCAAAGCCAAGGAATAGGTGTCAGCAACATGCTGTTCCAAAAGAGGCTCACTTTTACCTCATACACAGAGACCCTGTGGTAAAAGGTACTCACACCTGTATGCGTTGCTTCTACAGTGAGTTCAAACTCACCCCATGAGCAGAGTCACTTGCTCCCTTCTCAGCTCTTTGAAGAGCCTCTCTGGCTAGGAGTTCCATGCCTTCTCATTCACTTTGTGTTTAATTAAGATACAGTAGGATAAGGGGCCAGTCACACACTGTGGGATGGTGCCATACTGCTTGGTACAGGACTCAGTCCTCCTACCCTCGGGCCCTGGACAGGCATGTGCTCAGCTGCTAAGCCCTAAGACATGCTGATATAACCCAGACAGACAACACTGGTCACACCTCAGAGGCTCATGTCACCCAGAGACAGACTGGATTTTTTTTTTCACACTTCATATGCAGTGGGGGTGGGGAGGGGTTATAGAGTTGTTCCAATTAGATTCTGACATAATCCAATAAAACCTTGAGATAGTTGACATTTTTTTTTTTTAAATTCAGTTTTGTTTCAACAAAACTTCCAACCAAGTTCCTCTGGGGAGAACGAGAGTTTGAGGAAGGTTTGGCACTCGGAAAAGCACCCCAGTTCCCCTCCGCAGCCTAGTGGGGGTTGTCTGGGTTCTGCCCTTGAAGAACAAATGCAAACTGATTGCTCGAATCATTACCAGGCTCCATTGCAAACACATATGACTTCTCATTCATGGGAGGCAGAGGACCAAGCATTTACTCCACCCTCTAACGTACATTTCCCCTACTGTAAAGTAGTGGGTATTCTTTCGGAGCCAACTAGGTTTATTTTTCAAAATTTCTTCAATTAATTATTTCAAAGGTACAGTTGTCAGCTTGGTTTGGACCTACCTTGGTTGGTCGCCTCAATGGACAAGACCCACAACCTGCAATGGAGCTCACTGCCTGGATGGATGCCCCTTTGTGGCTAAATATAAGATGCATTGTATCATGTTCAAACAAAAATAAAAGTGAAGGGACTCTCCAAGTGTCCTGAAGCAGTATTATGGTGATATTTTAATTGTACTGAAATGTGATTTTATTTGTATGTTAATAAATAAAGTTGCCTGGGGGTCAGAGCTAATAGCAAGTCATAGCAAAAACTGGGCGGTGGTGTTGCACACCTTTAATCCCAGCTCTTGGGAGGCAGAGCTAGGTGGATCTCTGTGTGTTCAAGAATACAGCCAGCATGGAGACACATGCCTTTAATCTCAATACTAACCATAGAAGACCTGGAGGTCTGTACAGACAGGCAGTGACGAGGAGGTCATGTGGTTGGGTTTAAAACCAATGAGAAGGCAGAATAGAAAGTCTATATAAAGACAAACAGACAGGAAGTAGGTCTCTTCGCTGAAGAGGATCGCTGCAGCAGTGAAGGGTAAGGCTCTTAGCTCTGACCTCTTGGGCTTTCATCTCTGCATTGGTTCTGTGTTTCTTATTTAACAAGACCGTTCATCTACACAGTATTACTTAGGAAACCAAAAGGAAGCAACATCACACTTAGAACTCTGGAAGGCGTTCATTAGCTCGGTGAAGGTTAATAACGCACACTCTAAAGTGCTTCTTAGGATGCCTCACTCACTCCTTATCCACAAAACCTTCTTCCAAGGGTTATCTCAATTACAGCCAATAATAGTGCTTTATCGCACAAGGAAAAACGTGTCATGTCTGAGCTTGTTTAACTCCTATGCATAGAGGCAGCACTCTCAGACCTGTTGGCTTTGGCTCCATCATCTTCTGGAATCTCCCTCTTCTCCATCTACTGGCATTCTGTTATCTCCATGTTTCTCCCTACACTTCACCTCTGTGAAGCTTTCAGAAGCCAGCAGATGGAGTGTCTCTGTTCAGTAGCATCTCTTGTAATCTCTTTTCCTCTTTCCCTCACAGAGGATTACTCTCTCCTCCACCATCCACTGGGATCAGCCCCGTGACTCTGGACAAGACACATTGTCTTGAGTGTTTGAGGGAGAGGAAGGGTTGCCATGCTACAGAGAACAAGAATGATGGTGCGTGAGAAAAGCTTCCAGACACAACTTCATCCTTTCAGACCCCTAACTAAGGGACCGTTTTGGAAGAGCCCATAGAGAGTGCTTCATTCTTGCTGAGTGTTTACAAGATGTGCGTGGGATTCTTGGACACTTTTGGTACCTTGTCTGAGTGGTGGGAGACAGAAGGCAAGAGAAGAGCTCCACTCAAGAGCCCAGGTGCTCAGTGCTGCAGCCCACAGAGCCACACAATGGGCTGTGCTTGCTCCAACATCTCAGCGCATGAGAACATTCCTGCAAAGGATGTTACCGTCTGGAAGCAACATTCATAACTCTACCGACCAGTAAACATTGATTAGTGCATGTGGGAGCTAGAATGAGGTCTCAGTTCATTTTCCTCACAGCCATGTTATCCTCCGTTAGTCCTTGTGAAGTACTGGTTCCTGTCATTGTATATCTCACCATTCACAGGTGACATTGTTAGGATCCTGCCACTCCTCCAGCTGTAGGACTGCACATGCGCAGTTCAGTAGCCAAGCAAGTGGCCTTATATCATACGTCATCCATGCACTGTGTGGTCACACAATATGTGCATGCATGGCATAGCTCTGTAAGCCCACATGCACATGTGCAGGGAAATCCTTAAAAAGCCGGTCACAGACTCCTCCTCTCTCTTCTGCTCTCTCTGTCTCCCCCCTCTCTCCCTTCTCCCCACGTGTCTTTCCAACAGGCCTGGCCACACTCTCTTTCTCGAAAGGTAACAAGCACCACATTTAAAACCTACAGACATCTTTTTGAATCAGTGACATCTTTTGCACCCCCAGAACACATTAGTGTTTGTGATAGTAGATAACTGAATCAAAGCCTCAGGCCACCCGGCTTGACTGAAGAGCTCAGTAGCTCTGGTGAGACTCAAGTGCATTTGCTGAACTGCAGCCCAGTGAATGTCTGTCGGTGCATCATGATCTGTAGATGGAATCCTCATAGTTATCACCACCTAGGACCCTGGGTCACCCAAAGATCCAGCAAGAAAGGGGCCCTTCCTGGTTCTAGGAGATGGAGTCAGCCCATACTTTTCTGTACCTAAGGTAATGACTGTTTCAACTGCTCGGCGCTTCTCTCTGTTGGACATTTTGAGCATCACTCCCTGTGAAGACCTATGGAGGCCTTATGCAGCTGCCAAAGGGGGCAGGTGAGGAAGGAGAGGTTATAGGAGGAAGGGCTGCTGCCTCTGAGGTGTGAAGCAGCTCGGGCCCCCACATGCTAGTACTCTTTTGTCAGCTTCAAGAATGAGGTATAGCCAGGCGGTGGTGGCGCATGCCTTTAATCCCAGCACTCAGGAGGCAGAGGCAGGCGGATCTCTGTGAGTTCGAGGCCAGCCTGGGCTACCAAGTGAGTTCCAGGAAAGGCTCCAAAGCTACACAGAGAAACCCTGTCCAAAAAAAAAAATGAGGTACAGTGCAGCTCTTGGCGATCCCAGCCAGGCCTCAGAATGGATACCAGGACGTCAGTAGAGCAGAGCAGGATGGGTTCAAGTGGCTGTAGGCCTAGGCCCTTATCCATGTTGGTTGGCTGGTCAATCAGGAGCCCTGATCTCTGCCTGGACTTGGCACGTGGGAACTGCTCCCTTACAAGCAAGAACACCTTTCAGACCATAGGACAGGCTCTTGTTTCCAGTATTACCCCAAACACATGCACACCTCTCCTGGGAGGATGTGGGAACAAGCAGGGTATATGGTTAAGGAACCTCTGGTAGGCAATTAAAAGAAGTGGATCTGGTGGGCGGCTGGGCTAGAGCCTGTCAGTACTGCGAATGTCAATGTCCCTTTGCTTAAAAGCGTTATAGTAATTTGAATGCAGGAGAGGACATTATGTGCCATGAATGCCCATGGTCTTCTGGGCCCCAAGTAGGGAGTTCAGTCCTGGGGTGAGGCAGGTGGGAAGGAAAGATTCAGTGATGTCAGGTAAGCAGTGTCTTCCTGCACGTGGAGCAAATATTGAACTTTACCGGAAGCTGTGTAGTGTATAAGGAGGCATGGTTGACTTTGAGACAGTTGCTGATAAAGACCCTGGAGGCCAAGAAGCATGGATTCTTTTCTTCTCATAGCCATTCTCTACATAATCTCTCCCTTTGCTGTTTGAAAGTGAATTCTCTCCAAAATGCCCAAGTCAAATACCCACCAGCACAGAACTGTCCAAGTTCTGCCTTCAGTGAAGAGAGGCAGGGCTGGCTGTGCAACAAGGTATCTATACAAGGTGAATCAAGAGTCCTGGGGGGTGTGGAGGTGGGCGGGTGTCACTCCTGGGAACCAGGAACACAAGGTCAGTTCCCTTCCTTGACACCGTGGAAGTTTCACTGTGACTCCTAGGGTGTTTTGTAGTCTGACTCTTGTGTTCTGGAGTTCCGACTCCAGGGTAGGCTGACCTCAGGCGAGGACAGCAAATGACAAGAGCAGAGGAGACCTCAGAGCTGGTAAGATTTGAGTATCTTCACCTTCCAGCTTAGAGTATCACTGCAGTTTAGCACCATATTATCAATTTCAAGCTAGGTTTGTGTTGGAGTCTTCTGTTTGTGAAATGCAACTTTGCAGTAATTTGAATTATCATGTTGCCCAGGTGGATGCCACTTCAAGAGTTGAATGCCAGATCTGCACATGGGTGAGATATGTTGACCCAACTTTCTGGGCTCTAGCCCGTTTCTGAATTTCCTCCATCTCCTGTATTCAGTGACCTTACTGGGAGTCCAATGGAGACATGTGTAATTAAGTGGGAGATACTTCAATTCTTCTTCTTCCAAGTGTTTGGCATTATCTGTTTAAAATGATAGCTATTATCAAAAATTATCATAACCCATTTACTTTCTAGCAGGTGCATAATTAAAACCTCCCTAAACTCTTACGAGATTTAGCTAGGTGAAGTCCATGCTGACGCAAATTAGTTTTAGCATTTTACAAGCCAGAATGATTTGAGCAGAACAGCATTTCAAATGCTCTAATTAAAAAGGAGAAAAAAAAAACTCGAATTCTTTTTCCTACCTGCAATAACCTTATGTATTCAGGATAATTCTCCCCAAACTAGAAAGAAGATTCTTATTAAGAGTAACAAGAAGAGACCTGGAAAAGCTTCCTGGCTCTCACAAAGATTAAGATTTTTTTCTAAATTGACATTTAACAAAATACAGACTAGAAACCAGTTTTAGGTAGAGCTTTTTCATACCAAGATATGAACAGCGTGTGATGGCTTATGGGTGTGCTGCTAACAGTACTACAGGAAATACATTAAGTCACCGAATTACCTCTTAAGAACTTTTTGTCAGCACCAAATGAATGAGATTCTCTAGAGGTTACAAGAGCAGGGCCTGGCTCCAAACACTCTCCTGTGCTGGGAAAACACAGTGTTCCTCTGCCAAAGCTTAACCAGGAAGGAAGGCAGCAGAGTATCTCAGATCCTCCCAACAGCTTCAGTGATCCCTAGAGTTGCCTATTTGATCCTCTCCAGTTGTGGTGGTTTGAATGAGAATGGTCCCCATAGATTCCTGTATTTGAATACTCGGTACCCAGTTGGTGGAACTGTTTGGGAAGGACCAGGAGGGTGTGGCATTGTGGGAAGAGGTGTGTCACTAGGGGTGGAACTAGAGTTTTCAAAGGGCTTGAGCCATCCAGAGTTTCTCTCTGCCTCTTACTTGTGGATCAAGATGTGAGCTCTCAGTCACTGCTCTAGCTTCATGCCTGTCTGCTGCCTGCTGCCTGCTGCCTGCCATGCTCCCTGTCATGATGGTCACAGATTCTAACCCTCAGAAACTAAAACAATTAACATTTTCTTCCATGAGGTGCCTTGGTCATGGAGTCTTAACCCAGCAGTAGGAAAGTGACTAAGACATACACGTTAGGCTATTACTATCCCCACATTTCGAGTGGGAACCGAAGCTCAGGTAGCTGTCTGGACAGACGGGCTATTTATACTGGGCCTAGTGTGCACATGGGGTGGAGGCTTCCATGCCACACGCCCTCTGAGGGAGCAGTGCACTTATTATTGGTCTTGATGGGTAGAAGGCTTTCCAATTCCCAAGGCACCGTAACTCTAAAAAAGTTTTCACATTCAACCTGGGGTGATTTCACAACCGCTAGTTATGACCACACTTTTGATAGCAAAGATGTGTGGTTACAAGCAAACACACTAAACCACACCCTTTATAGACTCAGAGTAACACACTTGTCAAGTCAGGAGTCTGAACCGCGTGGAGACTTGGGATTGAGATGTCATCCACACCTGCTGCCCACAAGAAGCCTAAGTGAGCATGCCCCCTTCTCAAAGGATTTCTATTAACAAGCTGCTCTACCTTAGGGCTAGCTTATTTTTCCAGTCACAAGAAGGAACGAAGAAAGGTACTACCTGATCGGTTTGCCCCCAAATTTCTTTAGTCCTGGAGAAATGGTTCAGCTGCTAAAGGCTACAGTTAAGCACCAAAATGTCAAAAACTACTTTTTCTCCATCGATGAAAAACCTAGATCCTCCTTTCCTCCTGGAACGACATAAACAGTACCAACTCCAACAGCTGCTTTATCTTACACTATTTTGAGGAATGTGTCAATTGTACCTCTGATGAGCTTCAGTGTGACATTTTAACACAGGCATAGCCACAGATCAAATCCAGACACTCTCTACCCACTCCTGTCCCCTTCCTGTCTTAGCCACATTTCTCATTGCTGGGACAAATTGCCTGCCAGAAACAACTTGGGGGGAATTTTGGCTCACGTACCCTGCATCTGTACCAGTCTGTCTCATTCAACATCACCGCAGCCCCCAAGGAACTCTATTTCTGGAGGGGGGGTTGTATAGGAATGGACATGATCTGATTTGACTCGACAAGAATGAAGCCATGTTTTAGGGGGGAAAGGATAAGAAGCTGAGTGTCTTGTCCTGTCTCAAAGGAGCCATGGGTGCTAAATGGAAGTGCTGTGGACAAGTGGAAAGATGTTTGTAGCTAGAGTTTTCCTACCGTGCCCACAGTCAGGACAAATCTCTGTCACCTGCCAGTCCCACAGCCGCTCAGACCCAACCAAGTAAACACAGAGACTTATATTGCTTACAAACTGTATGGCCGTGGCAGGCTTCTTGCTAACTGTCCTTATATCTTAAATTAATCCATTTCTATAAATCTATACCTTGCCACATGGCTTGTGGCTTACCGGCATCTTCACATGCTGTTTGTCATGG
>CABHPH010142081.1:0-36858 GCA_902168325.1 Peromyscus nudipes | reverse complement strand
GTGTCTCCTCAGCCTTCCACTTCCCAGAATTCTCTCCTCCTTGTCCTGCCTATACTTCTTCCTGCCTGACCACTGGCCAATCAGTGTTTTATTTATTGACCAATAAGCAACATGTTTGACATACAGACCATCCCACAGCAGATGTTAGCACCAGGACCTGAGCTCTGTCAGAAACCAGCAGATGACATCTTACAGAGGCCAGTCTTCCCTAGCTGCTACGCTGGCATGTGGCCTCTGGACTAGGAGTCCTTCCTTGCTTACTGGGGATGTTCGTTCGGCATCGCTGATAACATGGTTGCACCATGGGGCACACGATCAAGAGACTGTCATGCGCTAGGGGCCTCAGGTAAAATACTCTCCAACTAGACATCCCATCAGGAGTTGTTGGGTAAGCGGGCCTGGGAAATGGATTACGCACAGCTCCGGGCAACCTTAGCTTACCAGAGACCAGATCAATAGATCAGCCTGAGGCCCTCATGGGGACTCTGGGGCTTGGAGGGACCAAGGACCAAAGTCCAATGAGAACACCGTGACTGCCATGCAGGGAAGAGGTAAGAGAGGGGAAGAGCCAGGGAAGAGGGAAAGAGGAGCGAAGTGCGGTGCATCCAGTCAAAACGGGAGCGTTTGAGGTTGTTGTGTGGCCGAGGGGTAAAATATCTGGCGCTGGAGACATGAGCTTAGAAAGGGGAGGCCCGCAGATAAAAGCTGCTGAACAGAGCCCGATTCTTTCCCATCTGCACTCTTTTCTCAGCCTTTCCCAGAGCTTAGGTCTCAACTGTCTCCCCAGAGCATCGTGGCTGAACTGAGCCTCAAGAAGCTGAGAGAGGAGGTCTCTGAGAGTCAAACAGGGAACAGGACCCCAGTCCGACAATCACAGGAGTGGAATCTAATGCAGCCATGCACAATCCTGTGAGTCTTTTCAGGACCCCCAAGCAGAGTATCTAGTCTAACTGTGACAAGACCTGACCTGTAGACGCTGTGGGGTGCAAAACAGTGTTGTCTAAAATGGGACATTTCTGGTTATTTATTAGGTAGCAGAAGAGAAATTGTAACACTACACTGTTTAAAGGCTCTGGGTGTGTGTGTGTAAAGCCCCCTTGGAACTGCAAAGGACTCTGGCTGAAGTATGCATGGGCATGTTCCACGGACGTGTTTGGAGAAAGAGAAAGGCATTTGTCAGGGTTTCAGAATACATCGTCCTGGAAGGAGAAGACATACTCAGGGTTAGGTAGAGGACAATTCAGAATGGATCAAGTGGTACTGGTGTGTGTGGGCTCAGCACAGTTCATCTACGGAAGCAGCAACGCTGGGCACCAGCACAATCGGGGAGGCGTTTCCACCTGCTGTTACGGCTCCAAATAACATCCACATCAATCAGCTGAGTATGGACAAGCTTGGTACACTTTTGAAGCATAATCATCATTAGAAATCTCCTAAGATTTCTCTGTATTCTTAAGAGCTTCCTTCTCTTTGTCGTCTGAAAGGTTTGTAGAGATTAAGAGGGCTGTAGGCAGTTTGCAACACTGTAGGACAGAAACTGATCTCATTACTATTGACTTCAATCATAGCAGGATAAAGAGATTAGCCATGGTTATGCTAACATCGTACTGACAAGCTTTGCTTCTACATATTTTTCTGTTTGGAATAGAATTATGTGCAGAAGATATGAGTTATAATTATTGCACCTGTCCCTGTCTCATTACACCCTCCCCCGCTCCAGACTAATGTGTAACCCTGCATAGGTGCCTGAAGAAACAACCAGCAGCCACCAGGAAAGAAGTCATCAGAGTTACCTCATTTTAAATTGGAGATATTCCCTGGACATTATCAAGGACAAATGCTGCAGAGGCTAAAACTGAGAATCAAATGTATTAAGTCAGAAGCAAAAATGGGACATTATGTGTAGAAGAGACTGAGGTCTGAAGGAACTCATGGCTAAAGACTAGGTCCAAGTGGACTGACTTTAGCTCACCATTCTTTCCTATCATTCACAGCCTACCCCCTTTTCCAAGGCTGTTTTAAAAGGTAGCATAAAGTGTGGAGAATAATAGGATTCATATGACATCACATGCAAGTATATTCTGTACCTTGGTCACAGGCACCCTCCCATAACCCTTCCCTGTAGGTGGATTTTTCTTTGAGCTACCAGATCACAAATAATGACATGGAGACTTATTATTAAGGTTGGACCACCTGGGCTACTTGTGTTTATTGATGTCTGGTCCCCACCTTTTTTTTTTCCTGAAAACACAAACTTTTAAAGGTAACACACATATTTGTATTAATACAAGTGTGGAGTGTGTGGTGTACACAAGTTAGTTAAAGATGATATTTTGCTCCATGTATTTGCAGGTAAAAGGTATCTGTCAACTTTATAAGTTTGTTTGGATTATATAACCAAACCTCTATCCATGCCGTATGAAAGGATGTCATGTAATAAGTCATGAGGACTCTGTAGCCAACAAGACTTATCGTGTCTCATCCAGTCTCAGAGCTGTTCCTATAGAAGAGGGGTCAGCATATACGTCACCTATCCTGTAGTCTTTTTTTGTTTCTGTTTTTTTCATGTTTGTAGCCAAGATTTTCAGGTCTCCCCTGGTTTGAAGAGAACCATAACTTTTTGTTTCTTGTGGAAACAAAGGCATAACCTCTCCCCTAAGGCAATGTATTTTTTGACTTTCATATTGAAGTTAAGACATTCTTAAAATATATAGGTTGGTTTAATTTAGCAGTTTTTATAATCCAATGTCCCTCAGTAGCTATTGTTTTTTGTACATTAGTATTTATAAAACTCAAAGTCAACAAAACACCATACAGGATCCAGACATCTTGTGTATTTCCCATCTTTATGTGGCTTATTCTTTTTATATTACTTTATTCTTTTTTAAAAGACTTTATTATCTTAAAACTATTTTTTTAATGACTGTCTATACCCATTTTCTTCTTTCTTTAGCACCCAAGCATATTTTTAAACATACTATACCTTTTAAGAGGTTGTGTCTGGACCTGGCTTTACTAAGTGCCTGTTCTCTAACCACATGAGACAAATCTTAAACTGCCATGTCAGCTGCCACATTGTTCACTTTAGTGCACGGCGCTCTGGCTCCAGCCCACAGGCAATGGCTGGCAGCTGTGCATCTATACACTGAGCATTTCCTGCCTGAGAGATTACAGAATTAGGAAGCCACATCCACCTCCTTGTCCAGAACTTTTCTTAGCTTTCTCAGGCCCTTTGTCTAGATATTTGAGCCCCACGTTAGGCACCATATAGAGATGGATATTTCTTTGGTCCACCAGATCACAAAAAATGACAGAGACTTATTGGTAATTATGAAAGCTTGGCCTTAGCTTAGGCTTGTTTCTAACTAGTTTTTATAACTTAAGTTAACCCATATCTTTTAATCTATGTTCTTTTATGTGGCTCACTCAGTTACTTTTACTCTGTAGTGCTCATCCTGTTTCCTTTGCACCTGGCTGGTGACTCTGCCTTTCTTCTTTCCCAGAGATCTCTCTCTGCCTAGAAGTTCTGTCTATCTCTTCTGCCTAGTTATTGGCCATTCAGCTTTTCATTACACCAGCCACAGCAATACATCTTCACACAGTGTACAAATATCCCACAATACTTCCCTGCCCTCCTTCCCTTTTCTGCTATCCCATTCCTCTTTCCAAGTGGTGTCTTCACACTTTCAGGGTTGAGAGAATGGAAAAAGCATCACAAAAAACAAAACAAACAAATCTCATTTGGTTTGATACAGGAAAAGAACCCAAAGCTTCTGCAAAATCAAGTGAAGGGACCACAGCTTAGAATGCCCTGTCTGTCAACAGTGCATTGATTTGTTGGGCAAGACGATATATATCAGGGTGTTCGACCTTTCGACTTCTCTGGGCCACAATGGATGCCTTGTCTTGGAGCATATATTAAGTACACAGAATACTAATAAATACCAACATAAAGGTCTGTGTATAATTTTCAGGATCTCTGTCACCACCACAGATAAAAGACCCCAAATAATAATTAATTATGAAGCACCCTGTACAGAAAGCAGGTCCCAAGTTTGTTATCACTAATAAAGAATATATATATAAAATTGATAAAACTTCATTTATTTATTAATTTACTATGAAAGAGGGCAACATAAAACCAGTGGGATACTTGACATTTGAGAAATGAAGGCATCAATATCTGGTTTGATAGACACAGTTGCAGTTCTCAGTTCTCCAGGTTGAATTCTCATCCGATATTTTGTTCTAATTTTACTCTAAGTTACGTTCCATTCTTGAAAACAGTTGCTCACATATATGTGCTGCCAAAATGGGACATGAATAAGGCTTGATTGTGAAGTAAGGGGTATTTGTTTCCAGGATGGAACCTATACTAAAGAGAGACATAATTTTTCCTTGTTGAGCATGGTGGTGCACACCTTTAATCCCAACACTGGGGAGGCTGAGGCAGATGGATCTCTGTGAGTTCAAGCCAGCATGGTCTACAGAGCGAATTCTAGGCCACTTTGTCTCAAATTTTTTTTTCTTTAATTTGAATGTCAGACTGCAGTGCTATGCAGTTTGAAAATATACTGAAATACTCATTATTTCTTGGAGTATATGAAATGTTTTAAAAATCTAATATCAAAAGACTGAGGTTACATTTTTCCACCCACAACACTAGATTTAGTCAATGTATCAAATTCCGTAAAACTGCTGGCCTTATTGGAACTTGCCATTTCAGTTTCATTTGAAGCTGTCATGATTTGAAATGCATCGATAGGTTGGCTTTCATCTTAACTCATTTAGACAAACAGTTAACTCCAATAAAAACCCTAAATCTGTAAACCTGTTTTCATTTTCAAGTTCTGGCACAAACTTTGTTTTGATATCATAAAAGACTTGGTGATATGTTACAAGTCATAAATCTTTTTAACATTTGGCCTCAACTTCGCTATCTTACTTCCGAAAAGCAAGTGATATTGGCATTCAGCACCAACAACTTTAAGGCATTTCTGGAACCAGCCATGACTTAGTCTTTGGTTCTTATGAAAATCGGTCTTGATGATGATTTGCACGCTGTTGTCCATTTTTAATGATTCTGTGTATATATTTTCTTGATGTATTATGTCATGACACCTCATTAAATGTGAGTTTTGGGTGGAAATTGTGCCATCTTTGATTAGTTTTATAAGTCCCTCTCTTTTATTGGTCATACCAGGACACTAACAATAACTATACAAGATATGCTGACCACGGACAAAAATTGTTGTTTTAACTTTTTATGTGCATGTTTTCCCTGTATATATGTGTGTGTGTGTGTGTGTGTGTGTGTGTGTAAACATGTGCATGCTTGGTGATCCTCCGGAACTGGAGTTATGGATGGTTGTGAGCTACCATGTGGGTACTAGGAACCAGACCTGGGTCCTCTGGAAGATCATTGACTGCTTTTTAATGCTGAGCCATCTCTCTCCAGCACCTGCTTCAACATGTTGTATTGCTTCATGTAAATCTTTTGATTTGCTGAGTCCTTTAACACAACTAAAGAAGCCATTTCTTTAACGGCATTATACGAAGTATCGATACCTCTAGTAAGAATGGCAAGTTGAGAGGCACTGGCAGCATTAATATGGTCATCCATCGCCAAGCTGATGTAAAATTAGCACCCCTGCTCTCCAGACTTCTCTCAAGAGACCTTCTGTAGGGAGCTGCGTGTAGTGGCGCCTTAGAGGTGGCGCTGGTTAACGCCTTCCGCCATCCCAACAGCGAGCACTCCCCGTGGTAAACAACTATAGCGGAGGTTGTGGCTTGCTTGTGCATGCTTGAGCCTATTGGGCAATGCCCACGTGGCAACCTGGGGTTGGCTGCCCAGAGCCTATTTAAGGCCAGGAGAGGCTTTCCCCGGGGGATCTTTTAGAAGCCAGAAGATTGATCAAGGCCTGAATAAACTGCAAGAAGAGCTCAGTGTCGTGTCCTCCTTGCTGGATGAGGGGGGCGCTACAACCTTCCCCTTTCTTCAGTCTGTCTGGCTATAGTCTAGGGAGACCAACTCACTTTGGAACACACTCCCTCACTGCACATCATATCTACCAAGATTTCCCTACATCAACAAATTCAATATCAGAAAATGGTTTTGCCCCCGCCCCCTTTTGCCATTAAAGTTATAACCATCTAACTAGCTTTTACAATTGAATCTGTTTGAGTTGTAACTTAATTTTTTTTGGGATGGGTTAAGGGGCTGAATAGATGGCTCAGTGCTTAAGAGCAATTGCTGCTCTTTCCCCCAAAGGACCCGAGTTCATTCCCCGCACCCACAGTGGCTCACAGGCCTCTGTAACTCCAGTTCCAGGGGATCTGATGCTCTCTTCTGGCCTCCATGGGCACCATGCACAGCCATGCATCAGGCGAGCACTGCAGTGCTATTTGCTGCGAATCTGAACATATCCCTCAGAGGGTGCCCGCTCGAGTATTTGCCTTAAGGAGAAAAGCAGTCACCTGGCCTCTGTTTACGGACTCCTTTCATCTGTAACCTCTCCTGTGTTTTAGATGCCGTAGATGCCGTGCTGGGGCTAACAAAACGATAACCCGTTAGGGACTACATCTAATTTTATTATGAAAATTAACTGACAGGGAAACAGAAGGCAGCGAGGGCTTGGGCAAGTGAGGGCTGTCTGTGAAGTGCGGTGGACGATGCATGGCATGGCTGCGGGGCAGAAATACCTTTATTGCTCAGATAAGAGCATTTATCTGTCTTCTGACATTGAACACCTGTTGTTTGCGCCAGTCGATGAAAACGTCACTGATAACGGCTGCATCCCACTCTCAAGGCGTCAGGCGACATGCGACACCGACGGCGCTAATTCAACTGTCTGTTTGGGAGACAGCACACGGGAAGCTGCACACCCCCATAGAACTAAAACCTCAGTGTGTCCAGGCGTCAAGAACACGTACATTTAGTTTGTCTGACACTATGACACATATTGTCATTTATAGTGTCCACACTTAAGCTTCCAAGTTAAAAAAAAAAGTCTGGTGGTGGTGGTGGTGCACACCTTTAATCACAGCACCTGGGGGACAGTGGTAGTCAGATCTCTGTGAGTTCGAGGCCAGCCCGGTCTACAGAGCGAGTTCCAGGACAGGCACAAAGCTACACAGAGAAACCCTGTCTCAAAAAAAAAAAGATTCAAATTGAGCAGGATGGTGACACAGACTTATAATGCCAGGGAGGGGTCAACAGTGGTGCCAGGGAGGACTCATTACTACTCCAAAATAAGCAGACATGAAGTTCATTTTATTCATGTTATATTTTCACAGATAGAGCTAATGACTAGTGAATCTGTGTCTTCCCCAGCACCTGTGTGGTCAAATGACTAATGCTTTTTTAGAACTCAATGTTTAGAAACTGGTGGCTGTTCCCTTAATACAAAGAAAGATAAAACAAGAAAAACAGATTCATTAAACTATTTCTAATGTAGACAAGAGGGAAGAGAATAAGTTCAGTTATAACCAAACTATTTAAACTTTTTGGTAGCCATGTAGAACGTGTGATAAATATGGCATTTAAAAAGTATTTAAAATGTCATAGAGCATTTTAAGAAGTATTGTTTCGTGTGTGCATGCATGTGCATGTGTGTTTTTGAGTGCGGGTGCACACACGCCACAGTGGACGTCAGAGAATAATGTTCAGGAGTAGGCTCTTGAGAGCAGGTCCCTGCCTTCCTCCTGGTTGAGGCAGGGTCTCTGTTTCTGCTGCTGCACTGCAGACTTCGGGCGAGCTGGCTGGGGAACCTCCAGGAACTTCTCCCATCTCCGGGTCCCACCTTGCTACAGGCATGCTGGGATTGCAGAGGTGTGCCGTGGCAAGAGCTGTGGGTTTCAGGGACCAAACTCCCGGCATACTTGCATAGCTAGTGTTCTGACATGTGAGCACCTCCCTAGGCATTACGGTTTTCAGACACAAGGTGATTTTAATAACAAATATGATAACTTTAAACTATATTGTTTATTTAATAAAATGTCTGTTTTAAATTATTACAGGCATTAGAAAAAATCTATTTATATAGTAATTCAATACATATGTAACAATAAGCAAGTGAAACACTTCAACTTTACCCCAATTTCTCACTTAATATCTTACCAACTATACACAAACACAGAAATAAATAATAAGGTAGAAATGTCTTCAATGTCTCCGGGTTTGATTCACAAAGAAAATAAATCTTTATGTACAAGAATGAAGTCTCAGTTCACGCTATATTTGTATTTAACATCTTCTTGTTAAATAGTAGATAGCTCTTCTTAAAGAGGTACTGTTTTATTCACTGGTTTTTTTTTCAGGAAGAATATGTGTGATCCAATAATTAAAGAAAGCTGAGATTACTCTGGCATGGTCTGTAAGGCAAAAACAAAAACAGAACAAACAAAAAATAAAATCATAAATAATGATTATTTTATAGGTTATAGCTCTTTGGGCCCAGAGAAAACCCTGAAACATCTAATAAAAAGCCATCTTGGCATAAAAATCAGTTGACGACGGTACACTGCAAATGGAAATAGAAAGAAAATAGCAGTTTGTGTCACAGAAAGAATCAGAATCCCAAGTGGTGTGTACCGGGAGTCGCACAGCCTCTGGCTTTCATGGTGGCAAAGCTGTGCCAGGACAGCCAAAACTCGGCTGAGGAGACAGAGTGCACTGCCAACATCACTTGCCAGTCGTCCCGTTCCTGCCTAAGGACTCAAGGCTTTTCTCAGACATCTGCCTTTCTAGTCACCTGGGCTGCACGTGAGCCACAGGTCCCAGAATAGACACATTTAGAGTTTAGTTTAGGACAGTTCTACTTCTACAGTCCACAGCTACAGAGAATACAAGCTAACCTAAGCCTGGAGGTGGAGGGTGGGGGCAGAGGGGACTCCTCCCCCGGTCTGGCCAAACCCTGGGCTACCCTTGATGTGGTCCATCTGAATCTTTACTTCCAAATCATGTATTATCTAGTATCTGGGAGATCTGGTGCTGAGGGGTGGGGGGTCCAACTTCCCCTTTATTTCCTATAAACCCTCTGAGCTCCTCCTAATACTTGTTTTTTTTTGCCTAGGGATAAGGTGTTTGACCTCTCTAAGTTTCTTTTTTTCTCTGTTGGGATAATGTAAGGAAAGTCCACACAGTGAATACAGGGAGCTGAGTGCAAACATCCCCTCCTTGTTCCTAAGTGTCTGAGAGTGACAGAGGCCAGCTCAGCAAATGGCAGCCTGGTTCATAAAGGGGTCTATGATAACAATAGAACAAGGGAGTGTGAGTCCAAGTTTTCGTTAGCATCTGTATGGTCCTAACATCCTGAAGGCAGTGAGCCTGTGAAAGGTACAGAGTTCTTTTCCAGTAAAGCCTCTGCCATTTCAGAAGAGAATCCCCAAGCTGCGGGGAGAGAAAGGAGATACGGTGGGCAGGATACATGTGCCTGCTTTCAAGTTCAGACTCCAGAGATGGCAGACACAGCTATCAGACTTCTTAAGCTCATTTATAAAGAATAAAACCTAATTCCAAAGAGTGACACAGGCCAAATCTCCTTAGGCAAACCTGGTATTAAGAATAATGTCTGGTTGTTTGTGAAACTTTATTTCACAAAATAGCTTGACATTGAAACAATTTTAAGGGCATAGCCTACCCCGTGCTTTGAGGGAACCTGCATTACAGAAACAGGTCCATGTATAAGATTGAGTTCTATCAAGTGCTTGTGGCAAGTGCGCCTGAAATCTAATCTGTCCAACAATCTTAAGAACCAGTGACTCTCACAATGCAGTCTCCCCCTGAGCACACTCTAGATGTGTTCAGGATATACACATGAAAGTCTTAAGTGCCAGAGCAGGACAAGTAAAATTAATTTCATCTCATAAAAAGTTCCCATTGGTTTAACCTAATAAATCTAGCTTTATACAGTTTGTATTTAAAAACACTTCTGGAGTGTGTGTGTGGTGTGTGGTGTGGTGTGTGGTATATGTGATTATGTGGTGTGTGTGGTTTTATGTGGTGTGTGGTGTGTGATGGTGTGGTGTGTGGTTATGTGGCATGTGGTGTGTGGTTATGTAGTGGTGGTGTGGTATGTGTGTTGTGGTGTGTGGTGGTGGTGTGGTGTATGGTGTGTGGTTATGTGGCGGTGGTGTAGTGTATGGTATGTGGTTATGTGGTGTAGTATCTGTGGTATGTGGTGTGGTATGTGTGATTATGTGGTGTGTATGGTTTTATGTGGTGTGTGATGTGTGATGGTGTGGTGTGTGGTTATGTGGTGGTGGTGTGGTGTATGGTGTGTGGTTATGTGGTAGTGGTGTGGTGTGTGGTGTGTGGTTATGTGGTGGTGGTGTAGTGTATGGTGTGTAGTTATGTGGTGTAGTATCTGTGGTATGTGGTGTGGTATGTGTGATGTGTGCTGTGGTGTGTGTGTGGCTATGTGTTGTGTGGTGTGGTGTGCAGTGTGGTAAATGTGGTGTGTGTGGTCATGTGTCTACCTGTATGTGTGCATGCAGAAACTGCAGGGAGACTTCAGGAGTCTTCCCGGATGGTTTCCCACCTTACTCTTTAAGATAACACCTCTCATTGAAATGAAAGCTCATCATTTGGATAGGCCGGCTGGCCAATGATCTGGGATTTGCGTATCTCTGTGCTGGCTCCTGGAGATACAGGCACATGTGTTCATTCCTATCCTTCCTTAACCTTGATTTTTTTTTTTTTAGATAGAACCTTTTGCAGTTCCACACAAAACCTTCTTATGGATATTTAAACATGGATATTTAAATTTGCCAAATAATACAATAGGTATGATAAGGGCAACTGGCCGCTGGCCTGTGAGGCGATGGTCCTTGCTTTCAGGGGAGCATCTGAAGCCCCTCTTCTTCCCCAGTAAACACCCGGACTTCCCATGAGCTTCTTCGGTCCCACTGCCTTCTTCAGTTTCTTTTCTGTCTCCTCTCTGGCCTGTCGCAGGTCATCTTTGCTCAAGTCCCTCAGGACTCCTCAATCACTGTCATAAAGAAGCCTCTGTCCTCTCCTCTCCCCTCAGCTGCATCCAGGTGACCACAGACCCTCATACTCCTCTATCCATCCCTTCTGGACAAACAGGACCACACACCAGGCCTGATACCCACATACTACAGTTTGCATAGAGTGGGGACCGAAAAAGATCGGAGAAGTGAGATCACCACAGTAATCCAACACTCGTCCTAACCGTCAATGATAAGATTTTAATACAGCATCAAGACCTTCAGAAGACAGAAAACTTCACCCTCTGCCAAACTGACAGGGAAGAAAAGAAGAAAAATGAATTATTCCACTCCCAATTAAATTCAGAGCCCCCAAAACTGATAACTCAAAGGCCAAAAATTAGATGGCATCTATGTTTTTGCATACATGACGAGGTATAGCAGAATCTTAAAAGTTCTTATTAATAAAATCAAACCTGAGCCAGGTATTGGGGTGAACACTGGAAGGTCAGAGAGCCAGAACAAGCCACAGCTATCTCACCTCGCTGGATCCTCACTGGTCTTGTTTCCTCAGAATGGAGGCCTCTGAGTCTTCATTCAGAATGAGTCTCAGCTGAACTGCTGCTAGAAGCCTGAAATCTTAACCAGGCCAAATCTTACCCAGGCCAAATGCTTCTCCAGGCCAAATGCTTCTCCAGGCCAAATGCCTCGAGTTTCTGGTCCTCACGCCTTATATACCTTTCTGCTTTCTACCACCACTCCCTGGGATTGAAGGCTCACTTTCTGGGATTAAAGGCTGTGTCATCATGCTTGGCCGTTTCTAATGTGGCCTTGAACTCACAGAGATCCAGAGGGATTTCTGTCTCTGGAATGCTAGGATTAAAGGCGTGTGCTACCACTGCCTAACCTCTGTTTAATATTATGGCTGTTCTGTCTCTGACCCCAGATAAGTTTATTAAGGTACACAATATTTTGGGGAACACAATACCACCACATTTCCTCTCTTTTTGTCTAAAATTAAAAAAGCTTATAACTAATACAAGAAAAACTATCCAATAAGTATATACAATACATATAGTCAAGATTACATTAACGATGTCTAGTCCATTATATTAACAATGTCCAGTCCAGTACCATCTGATAAACTCAGACCAAAAATTTTCATTACTTATCTTATTTAAAACAAGTAGCTCCTTTTTAAAAGTAGATTCCATAATCTCCCTTTCTATCTTATCAACGAGGCATCTTTTTATGCCGACCAGAAGCACATGAAGCCCCTTTCTCTGAATGTTCTATTCTATGAATATCTTTTTATGCTCAGGTCTGGAGGAGGCCTTGAGTAGACACTGCAGTACTTACCAGGAGGCATCCTACAATGCTCTGGGAACATCTTCAGAGCGCTCTGCAGCCTCTCAGTGTCCTGCAGAAGCAGCAGAGTTTTCATGTGGTCCAGAATGAGCACATCTGAGGGAGGCATGCTCCGAGACTCAAGGAGGCTCAGCAGCTCTTCTGTGGTTTCTACACACACAGCTGGATCGATGTCTTTGGAAGTATCTGAAAGAAGTCATGCAGGATCTTAGATTCAAGATAAACTTTCACTTCCTTAAGAGTCCTCAAACACACGTTCCGCTTGCGATGAGATGTATGAGATAGAACAAGCTCCCAGGGGAGACCTGGAATAGAACTATGGAAAGAGACAATAATGTGCCACTATCGGAGCGACACTGCAAAGTCAGCTTGTGTGTGTCTGATCTTTTAAACACCTTCCAAGCATAACACAGTGCTCTGAGTCAGAGACAACAGCAGGAAAAAACAGACAAGGAAACCAAGCTCAAAGTCATGCTATGGGGCTTTACAACCATTGGCAACAGAGCAAGAGTTCCGGCTGTTCAGCATGAATAGAAAACCCACCCAAGAGGCCAGCTTTGTTCTCCAAAGGGCCCATTGATCTAGGTGGCTGTCTTAGAAAGATAATGGGTCTTTTTTCTTTGGCTCTTTTAAAGGTCTTTAAACTTTCCATTTATTTACTTATTATTTTTGGTTAGCACACTAAGTAATGGATTTCACTTATTCTTCCCATGCACACCCGGTCTTCACTTGCCTCACCGCTGCCTTTGCCCGCAGCCATCATCACTCTTTCTGGTCCCTAACTAGTCCTCCTCCTGCTTCCATGTCACCTGCTGCTGTCCTCCCTCCCCACTTCCTTCGTCTCATGGTCCCCTTTCTACTCCCATGTCCTGGACACACACACAAATTCATATTTCCATATGGGAAAAACAATGGCAATGTCTGCATATCTGAGTCTGGCTTGCTTCGCTGAGCATCATGAAAGTATTAGTTCCAGTTTCCTAAAGGGTCACAGTTTCAATCTTTTTTTGCGGCTGGACACAATTCCACTGTAGTAGGCACCATATTTTCTCGGCCAATATCAGGGTTTTCTTTGCCACCAGCTTTCTGTGGTTGACAGTGTGCTTATATGTGATGGTGTCTGTATTAGTGCTTGTGGTAGTCTGAATGGTAATGGCCAACACAGGCTCAGAGATTTGAATGCCTGGTCACCAGGGAGTGGTGCTATTAGGAGGTGTGGCATCGTTGGAGGAGTGTGTCACTGGGGGTGGGCTCTGAGCTCAAGACAGACCCAGTGTCACTCTCTCTTCCTGCTGCCTGAGGATCTAGACGTAGAACTCTCAGCTTCTTCTCCAGCACCATGTCTGCCTGCACACCACCACGTCTCACCATGAAGATAATGGACTAAACCCCTGAACCTGTAAGCCAGCCCTAATGAAATGTTTTCCTTTATAAGAGTTGCTGTGGTCATGGTGTCTCTTCACAGCAATAAAACACTGACTAAGATGGTCCTGCTGGAGTATGTATGTCCTTTATCACTTTGAAAAGCCCAGTTATCTTCTCTAGAAACAGCTCCTGCCCTGTTTACCCTCTTCCTGAGTTACAGTCATCTGAGTGTTAGACCTCCTGCTGTGTTGGGGTATTTCACAAACAATTACAGGAATTAGTGTTTAAACGGTAACTTCTCACATGACTATATACTTCTCTGTTGTACTCTTAAGAATATTTCATATCTGGCTGAAATTTGCATCTAGTACATCTGCTACCTTTTCCTAGACCCCCCAGTGAAGCTATCCAAATGGGAGAGCAGACTTCCGGTGCAGCTTGTTCTGAGTGTGATCATGGTGGATCCTGACTGGCACTTGCTCTTTTTGGTCCTTAGGTCAATTGCTAATAAAACAGTATGAAAATGAACAATTGTCAACCATGAGGATAAACCTTTATTTTTTTCAGATCCTATATAAATATATACACACTTACTAAAAAATGCTTCCTGAAAACTCAAGCTAGCAAGTTGTAGATGAAAAGTAAAAGTAAGTGTGTCTCCAGGAAAATGTCATGGCTCTTTTGTTTTTCTGGTGGCTAATAAAATGAGCAGCCACTCAAAGCTGCCAGCTGGGATGTTCTTCATTTAGAAACACAGCCTCGAACACCAACATATCCCAAAGCCTAAATCTAGAGAGGTAACGCTCACAAGTTCGATCCACACGTGGAGCCCCAACTTCACGGTGGGAGCCCCAATTTCACAGCGCTGGCTGTGGTTTCCCACAAGGTAAATAGGAGAAATAACATGTAGGAGCCATGGGCTACTCTAGTTTCATGTTAGAAAGAATTGAAATATTCTGGGTTTTGACTTGAAACTTAACTATTTACTTGGAATACTGTGATGGTTAATCCCAACTGTCAACTAGAATCAGCTGTGAGATGGCCCTCTGGGCAAGTCCAAGTTCATTGATTAGGGCTAATTAAAATGGGAAGATCCACCCACTGCGGGTGGGCACTGTTTCAGACTGGGATCCAGGACTGTATAAAAAGGAGAAAGAGAGATGAGGACGGACATCCACTGTTCCTTCTTCCTGACAGTGGGCGCCATAGGACCAGCTGCCTAAAGCCCCCTGCTCCGACTTCCCCAACCGTGACCAACTCTCTTCGTTATATGTAAAATACCATGTAAAAGCCAATAAGCCCCTCCTTCTTCCGTAAGTGACTCCTGTCAGGATCTTATCAGAGCAATGAGAAAAATAACTAAGACCAATACTTGCATGTGTTTTATACAGTAACAGTTTAAGTATTTAATACACTTAGCTATTTTCCTAATACTAAGTGGATGCCATTATTCAAAGGAAAACATGGATAGGGCACCTACCATCATAAAAATAAATTTCTTGTGTTGACCTGAGGAAACTCAGGAGGCTGTCTGCCTTACTGTTGGCGAGTTCGATGTCTTCCTGGGTGGGGCCCGAGACTGAGCCCTCCTGGTCGCCTCCGGCCTCTCCTCTCTCAGCGTCGTCACCGTCTGCCTCGCTGCTGCTCTCCGGCTGGTACAGGAAAGTGATCCCGAAGGACTTAACTAAGCCAGCCGCTTTCTTCCTCCTCAGCTGCAGCTTCTTTTTCAGCTTCTTTCTCTTGTTTTTGCTCATCTTGGGGGCATCCGGATGCTCTGGATGCACTTTCTCTTGTGAGAGACCTGGCTGCGTCTCTAGTTCTGCTTGCTTTATAGCAACATCATTGAGGTTTTTAACGTTTTTCTTGGATTTGCGTTTTCTTATTCTTTTCCTTTTTGGTTGATCATGATGATCCGGCTCTGCTAAAAAATTCAAATACGGTGATTTTTAGTATAATAGAACCATAACAACCACATTTAATTTAAATACATTTTCCACCAGGATTTTTACAGAAATTTGAACAACTTACTTCAGTGATTACTTTACCTTAAGTGATCACACCACTTAAACCTTAGTATAAACTACAATTCACATGACTAGCCGATTCCCCCTGCCCTACAAAAAAAAAAAAAAATATACACACTCACGGCAATTAGAATTGGGACATCTAGTGCGTTTTTAGAGATATAATTGTTATTTTATTAGTGAAAAATTTAATCTCCCATGGTCCTGGAATAAAAGTGTATGAACTAGTCTGTCTGTCTGTCTGTCTGTCTGTCTTTCTTTCTGACTTTCTTTCTTTCTTTCTTTCTTTCTTTCTTTCTTTCTTTCTTTCTTTCTTTCTTTCTTTCTTTCTTTCTTTCTATCTATCTATCTATCTATCTATCTATCTATCTATCTACCTATTTTGTTTTTTGAGACAGGATTCAAGGTTCTCTATGTAACAACCCTAGTTGTCCTGGAACTCGCTCTGTAGCCCAGGCTGGCCTCGAGCTCACAGAGATCCGCCTGGCTCTGCCTCCTGAGTGCTGGGATTAAAGGCGTGCGCCACCACCTGGCTTAGTCTTCTTATTTATTTACTTACTTATTTTTCTTGAGATAGGGGCTCCCTATATAGCTGAGACCAGGCTGGCTTTAAATTTGAGATCGTCTTGCCTCAGTCTCTAGCTGTCTGCCTTCAGAATGTGAGTGTTGTAGTGCTGAACTTACAGTTGACTGTAGGAGCTAGTACGAGTAACCTACCAATGAGAAACACAGCGCTACCTCACGAGCAGCACAGCCCTACACAGTGACCGCGAAGAAACACTACACACGGGGTTAGGTGGGAGAACACCCAGTGTATGTGCTGTTACTAAAGAGAGGAAGGTCTGACAGCGCAGAACTGACTCCTGAAGAACGTGTATGGAGACTCTTGAAGAATGTGTATGGAGACTCCTGAAGAACGTATATGGAGACTCCTGAAGAATGTATATAGACTCTTGAGACTATATATGGGGACTGTGAAAAAACATGACACAAAGTTCTGCATTCCATCACACACACATCTTACACGTTTGAAGGTCACTGAGCACACAGGCATGGACACCACATTCTTCTCATCACATGTAACTCATGCACTATGGACCCTGCCTGACCACATCCACAAATGCAAAGCCTGCCTATACCTTGTGCTTTGCTTTTCAGACAATTTTGAGTTTTAGGAAATTCTTGTTTGAGATTTCTGAGCTGTACACTCTTAAGAACCAAGATTAACCAAAGTGCTACTTACTGACCCCACAGGAAACGACCTGGAGGGTCCCTTTCTGTTTGCATACTGGAATCCTTATGTGCAGCTAACTCCCATGGAGATGCATACGCAGTTCCAGCACGCCTCATCCACCTTGAAAATGCACAAGACATGTCTTTGAGTGAATGGGAACCCTTCTCTCTCTCACCTGACATGGATCACCCCTCAGCTTTGTGTCCTTGTCGGATTAGATGCTGTGTTGTGGGAACAGTGAACAATCCCATTGCTATTTTTGAATGAAAGTTCTCAGTTTTCTCCTGACACACTTAGCAACGGTATCTATGAAACCTACTGCTATCTCAAACTTGACACGAGGCCAAAACTACTCCTCATAAAATCAGGGTATTAGATTATGGTCTAGCTCATAAATTGCTTTCCTTAATCACGGGTGGATTTCTGAATAGAGTACTTTTCCATTTCATTTGCAAGTAGGCACTGACATCAGGGGCCTGCTAAGCGTGGCTACAGATCAATGTTGATTTCAAGTATCTTTGAATTCCTGACCATGAAAAACGGTCTATTAAATATTCATAGCACCAAAGTGACTGCTGTTTGTGGAACTGTTCTTCTTGGGTTCATTTCATAATAGGAAAAAAATTCTTATTGGTATCTTTAGAAATATTTAATGTCCTTAATTTGGAGAAGAGAATCCAGAGATCTTTTATCATCTCAAAGGAAGGGCACATTTGGGAGCCAGTGTGACAGTCTCTGGTGTGTGAGTCTTGACTGCTCACTAAGGAGGTGGGCAGAGGCTCCTTAGTTCTCCTCAGGCTATCTGCGGCCACCTCCAGGACTACAGCTAGCTGCCAGCTTTGTCCTCTGTGGCTTCTTTTTCCAGTGGTCATACTATAATATGAATGGCGGTCACAATGAGAATGATAACAACATTGATCTACTATTTAAAAAAAGACGATAATGTAGCCATTCTAAAAGGCAGCAGTAGCAAAACAGCTCTCAAGTGATGTATTTACTATACTTTTTTCAAATCAATATACGTGTGCTATTGAAAAGCAGAACTTAAAAAGTCACTGTTAACACAGAGTGGGAAGTCCACTATGGTCACTCGGGATGAGATGAGTGCAGATTGCTTGTACCTTGCTGTACTTATATTATTTCCTTGTTTGGAATACTGAACATACACTGCTTTACAATGAGGAAAACTTATTTTAAACTTGATATTTAAATAATAAGTTCAAACTTATTATTTAATACTAAGTTTAAACTTATTTTAAAATTATGCCATCTCAAAATGTATAGACTGCCACTAAGTCCTTCTTAGATGTAGATGTTAACTATGTCAAGAGGTAAGAAAATCAATAGTGAGCATTTATCTTAAGTAGGTAGAGGTCTAGGGATACAAAACCGTGGACAGGGATATAGCTCAATGGTTAAGTATCTGCCTAATATAAACGAGGCTCTGGGTTATCACCAGCACTGAAAAGCAAAATGAACAACAAATATATATTTATATAATATGTTTATACATACATACATGCACACGCATATGTTTGTATGTGTATGGCTGTTTCTCCATGGTGTGGTATGAATCTCTATAATCCCAGAATTTAGAAGCTAAGGAAGGACAGTGGGTAGTATCTAAACCAGTATGAGCTATGTAGTGAGATCTGACCTCAAAATAACAATAAATAAGAAACATAAGCAAGCAAACAGCAAATTAGAAGGAAAACAAACACAAGAATAGCAAATAGAGAAAAATCCATAATCATTGATGTTTTAAAGAAAACCTGACTGATAGTTGGTGAGATGTGTCAAGGAGAGAAAGAGGAAGGCACAGCTACCAACATCAGGACACAGCACACTAGAGGATACCTCATTCCTGTCAACAACCCAGTAGAAGGATGCTTTGACCTATACCAAACAACAGGCTAGACAATCTGCAAGAAATAGAGAATTCAGATTTACCAACAATTTACCAAACAGATGAGGAAACAGGAAACCTGAATAGTTGCATAGTCTTAAAAATTAAAGGGGTAGTGTTGGTGGGGAGATAACTCTGTTAAAAGCACTGACTGTTCTTCCAGAGGGCTAGGGTTCAGTTCCCAGTACCCACACGGTGGCTCACACTTGTCTGTAACTCTGCTTCCCTGGGATCCAGTGCTCTTCTGGCCTCAACAGGCACTTCATGCAAGCAGTGCACAGACATGTGAAAGCAAAACATCCATGCACATAAATCAAAACTAAAAAGAATGCCAAATCTAGGTTCGTCTGTGAATCCTACTGAACACTTCAACAACAACAACAACAACAACAACAACAACAACAAAGCCTATGTCCATTTTGCAGAACTATTACTGGAGAGTAGAAAAGACAGTGCACCCACAGTTTGCTCCCCACTCTGAAACTTGACAAAGACACTGCAAGATGTCTTGCTTCCTTTTCAATGCTGTGGTAAGATACCATGACCAAGGCAACCTATAAGAAAATGCTTTTAATGTGGGGCTCCTAGTCCCAGAGGGTCAAAGTGCATGGCCATCATGCATGGCAGCAGGCAGGCAGGCTGGCATGGCTCTGGAGCAATAGCTGAGCGCTCACATCTTGAGACACAATCACAAGGCAGGGAGAGCTAACTGAGAGCTTTTTGAAAGCCCCACCCCCACCCCCGTAATACATCTCCTCCAACGAGGCCACACATATCTCCAATTCCTTCCTAAACAGTTTTACCAACTTGGGACCAAATATTCAAACGCATGAGCCTGTGGGGCCATTCTTGTTCAAATCACTACAGGAGGGGAGGGAAGGAAAAAAAAAAAAAACTTGAACAAAATCTTGATGATAATAATAAAAAGATTCTCATGATAGCAACTACTTGGTAAATTTTGATACTACTATATGACAAGGTTTTAGGTCCAATTAAAATCAAGAAGGAAGGCTGGGCGGTGGTGCCGCACGCCTTTAATCCCAGCACTCGGGAGGCAGAGCCAGGTGGATCTCTGTGAGTTCGAGGCCAGCCTGGGCTACAGATTGCGTTCTAGGAAAGGTGCAAAGCTACACAGAGAAACCTTGTCTTGAAAAACCAAAAACCAAACAAACAAAAAAACAAAAACCAAGAAGGAAAACTTAAAACATGCTAAGATCCCTGCTAATGCCATACACCATGCTGGCATGTTAAATTCTTTCCTTGACTTAGACAGAGAGAATGATGTCATGCCATGTGCTTGTGGATCAGCTCTATCTTAGGACGGACCCAAGCAGAACAAAGGGGAGCAGAGTGCATGAGACTCATACTGCTGCATATAAAGAAAATCCCAAAGCGTGTGGACAAGCTCTTTCCTAACAGGTAAGGGCACAAATAAGTGTGAACGGCATAGTTCATCAGGAGAAAGAATGTGGTGCCGGTGCATTCCTAGATGGATCCCCAGTAAGGAGATGGAGTAGAAGATCCCAGACCAACTCCCAGTATATGGAAATCACATGACCCCGTCTTAGTGAGGGCTTCTACTGCTGGGAAGAGACACCATGACCATGGCAGCTCCCATAAAGGAAAACATTAATTGAGGCTGGATTACGGTTTCCGAGGTTTAGTCCAGTATCATCATGGCGGGGAGCATGGCAGCATGCAGACAGACATGGTGCTAGAGAAGGAGCTGAGAGTTCTTACATCTTGACTCACAGGCAACAGGAAGTGGACTGAGACACTGGGTGTGACTTGAACATGTATGAGACCTCAAATTCCACCTCCACAGTGACACATTTCTTCCAACAAGACCACACCGCCTAACAGTGCCACTCCCTTTGGGGACCATTTTCTTTAAAAACCACCACACTCCACTCCCTGGCCCCCAAAGGTTTGTAGCCAATATCATAAAGCAAAAATGCATTCAGTCCGACTTCAAAAGTCCCTATAGTCTATAACAGCCTCAAACTTATTTAAAAGTCCAAAGTCAAAGTCTCTTAACTGAAATCCCCTGTAAAATCAAAATCAAAAGTCAGATCACATACTTCCAACATTCAATGACACAGAATATACAGGACCATTCCAAAACAGGAAGGGAGCATAGTGAGGAAATACTGGACCAAAGCAAGACCGAAAACCAGCTGGGCAAACTCCAAATGCTGCATCTCCCATGTCTGATGTCAAAATGCTCTTCAGATCTCCAACTCCTTTCAGCTTTGTTGACTGCAACATACTTCCTTCTCTCTTCCACTCTCTGTTAGCAGCTCTCCTCAGCAGGTATCTCACAGTTCTGGCATCTCCAACATCTTGGGATTTCCAATATAGGCTTCACCTTCATAGCTTGTGAAAAGGAATTAAAGAAATCTCTAGGCCTCCATTTAGAGACACCCCTGACAAATGCCTGGCCTCAGTGGCTTTCCTTAGTTGGGGAGGAAGCCAAAACCCCTTTCTTCTATCCTTGACTCTAAAGCCAGAACCATGTGGCCAAAGCTGCCAAGTTCTGCTGCTTGCTGGGGCTGGAACATGGCCCCTTCATTCAATTACATCTTCACCAGCTTTCTGTTTTTGATAGTTTTCTTCACTGCCTAAGCTTGGCTGTCCTGAAACTCGATCTGTAGACCAGGCTGGCCTCAAACTCAGATCCAGATCCACCAGCCTCTGCCTTCTGAGTGCTGGGGTTAAAGGCATCCACCGCCACCACACCCTGCTCTAAGATTTTCTTTAATTCCTTTTCACAAGTTGGAAACTTAGCTGGGTGGGATCTTGTCTTGAGGCCACCACTTCCTTTATTCCATTTCTTAATCTGTTCATCTCCTTGAATACAGGATTTAGCTCCATCCACTTCCTGGTGCTCCTCTTCTCCTCAGCTTGCTCCTTTTCATTATAAATCTTTATAAGCATGAACACTGGTAACCACACGACAGAGTCTATCTTAGGCTGTTTGGAGATTTCCTCTGCCAACAGATATAATCCAAAACTCTTCACTTTAGCCACAGGCGGACTTTGGACAAGGGCAAAAAGCAGCCACATTCTTCACCAAATATCACAAGACCAGGCCACATACTAACATTCTTCTCCTCTGAAACTCTTGGGCCAGCTTCCACAGTCCAAATCTTCCACATGCCGACTAGTATGGTCCATTAAGCAATGCTTAAAGCATTAAACTGCTTTTCTAATCCACAGTCCCAAGGTCCATATTCCTTCAAACAAAAACATGATCAGATCTCTCACAGCAATCCCCCAGTCCCTGGTACCAAAGTCTGTCTTAGGGTTTCTATTGTTGTAAAGAGACACCATGACCACGGAAACTCTTATAAGGAAAACATTTAATTGGGGTAGCTCATTTACAGTTCAGAGGCTTAGTACATTATTGTCATGGTGGGAAACAAGGCAACATGCAGGCAGACATGGTGCTGGAAAAGGAACTGAGAGTTCTATATCTTGATCCACATGCAACAGGAAATGAACTGTCACACTTGGTGTGCTTGGGCATAGGAGACCTCAAAGCTCACCTCCAGTGACACACTTCCTCCAAAAAGGCCACACCTACTCCAACACGGCCACCCCTCCTAATAGTGCCACTCTATTTGGAGGACATTTTCTCTCAAACAACCACCACAACTCTACTGAAAGTTCTAGGGTCAGGATCAAAGGACAGAAGGCTGAGTTGAGGCTCCCAAGTTGGCAGAATCAAGGTCAGGGTCATCACAGAGCATGCTTACTTAGACCTTAATGGTGACTTCAGGAGTGACACACTGTACCTTGGCTTCTGCACTGTCCTGGGGTTCCACAGGATTGCTGCATAGATTTCAATGATGTGCCTCTATCGTTTGCATTCGCTGTGGCTATGCATACCCTAGGTTGTAGAATTTCCCAGGTTTGTAGAGCATCACACAGTGTATAAAATATACTACATATACGTTCATACAGGAAAACTGTCGCCTCTATCTTATTTAAAACACATGCCTATGGCAGTGTGGCTTACACACACATTTGGCAACTGAGAAAATAAGACGTGTGTGCATAATTTTCATATATTAGCTAAAGGAGAAACACTTCCTTGGGATTTGGGAATCTTAGAAAGTCTTTAAGGGTAAAAAAATACTTTAAGAAAGAAACTATAAGCATGGTGGCAAAGCTGTGTGTGACAACAGTCAGTGTCAGAGAACCATAGTTCACTCACCTTGTGGTTCTGACCTCAGTCTACTTGGACAAGCCTATGTCTCAGAACCATGCTTTTCACGCCCTTTTCCATGATGACCTTGAAGACACTCCTTAAATACAAGTCATACTTTCACCACGGTGGAAAAGCCCTTTGACAAAGATTCTTTGCTTGGCCAGACTGCAGGCAGTCTCCTGACCCTCCTCCAGAGCCCGCCTGTGAGTATTTACCTAAAATCCAACCCAAGCAAGACCTCTGCTAGGCTGGACTGGCCATAACTCCCTCCTCACACCTGCTCACCTTGCATATCTTTACCTTCTACAACTCCAAGGTGATGTCTGCTCACTTGCCTTACCCTCAGCAAGAATCCTGTTAGGTTGGTTTGGCCAGAATCCCTCTCCTCCCTGATATTTTCTTAGTGACACACACCCACACACTCATATTCTCACCTCCCCCTTCCCTAACTCTAAACCCTCACTTCGGCTAAGTCTACCCTCCCCCACACCTGGGAGGCTCCTGTGGAGTGGCCCTGTACCGTTAAGACAGTCCTAAACACAAGTCTGGCATAAACAAGCATCATTCATGATTTTTTTCTTTAATACTATGGAGGTTTGATTCCTGGGAAGTCAGGTTTCCACAGAAGAAGTCAAGCAATGCAAAGTGAGCTTTCTGTATCAGGACTACAGCTCAGGAGCCTGCTTCTAAAGGACAGGTCACAGGTACCACAATGTGTCTGTGTGTGGACGGTCATGGCTGACTCTTGTATGACATGTTGGACTGAAAGGCCCTGTTCCTTGGGCTCTAGTGGGGATGGGTTCATCTGCCTTCCCCATATCTCTGCTCATCAGGCATTATTGGGCAAAGCATCACTCCTGTGGTCTTCATGACAAATTCTTGAGTCCAGTTGCACTGACTGACTGTGGTCACATTGAATCCCTCTTTAGCTTTGTGTCCACAGGCCTTATTGATGGACCCTCATCAGGAATCCTCCTTTGACCCTCCACGTGACTCCTCCAAGAGCCTCAATAAGCAAATCAACAACTATATCACTGCTTCTGTTGCGCACTGTGTCCAAAGCACCTCACTCCAGTGTGGCCTCCCATCAGCTCTGAGATGTCTGAACAGTGCTGCCCTTCTGTAACGGGAACCACCCTCATGGTGCCACTGACTTCAAGTAGGGCTTGTGGGACAGGAGGGACAACCTGTAGACCTCACTTTTCCCAATCGAGTACGGGGGCCACAGGTGGCCAGAGGCAGCTATGCTGGACAGGCTGATGGGTGAAACCATATGAAGTCTGTGCTGGGACATTAGCTAGAGTTTTGAGTAGAGACAAAAAGTAAGTGTTGGAAAGATAATCGCGTCACCAATTAAGGGATAACTTTCACCATACTGTCAAAGGTGGCATCTGTGGTGATATACTGTGTACCCTAATAAAATTTGCCTGAAGATCAGAGGACAGAGCCAGCCACTGGATTAAACATAGAGGCCCGGCAGTGGTGGCACACACCTTTAATCCCAGTACTTGGGAGTCACAGGCCTTTAATCCCAGCACTAGGAAGGATGAGACAGGATGTGATATATATGGCTGGTCAGAGAAAGGCACAGGCATGAAGAGACAGGAATTGAAGGCTTTTTCGCCTGGAGCCTTTCGGGTGAGGACTCAGAGGTCTTCAGTCAGAGGATTCATGGAGTTGATGAGGTAAGACATGGCAGTGGCTTGTTCCTTTTCTCTCTGATCTTTCAGCATTTACCCCAATATTTCTGGCTCCGGGTTTTTTTTTTTTTTTTATTAAAAGACCGTTTAGATTTTGTGTTACAGCATGTTTTAAAAGCATGTGAGAAGCCAAGCGTATTGTTTTCTGTGTCCCTATAACACTACCACCGACGCCACCAACAGTTTAGAGGAGAGGTGTGGGCTCTTGCAGAGCATCATGGTTATGGGAGCATGTGGTAGAAGCTGTTCTTCACTTCTTGGCAGACAGTACGCAAAGGAAGTCTGGCGACACAGGAAGGTGTCAGAGTAAGATATTGTCCCAAGGATGCCACTCCTACCCCTACAGCAAGGCTCCACCTCCCACCTTTCTCCACCTCCAATAACACCATCATATGAACCCATCGAGGATCAATCAATGGATTAGCTCAGAGCCCTTCAGACCTGTCTCTGGAAACCCCTTCACAGACATACCCAGATGTTTGCTTGATTAACGCCCTAGGTATTTCTTAATCCAATTAGAATGATAATACAAATTAGCAATCACACAAAGTAAGTATCAGGTAATTCACAAACTGAAATGTGAATTTCCAAAGGTACTGACCCGGCACAGGAGCAAGGAACACAACCAGTGCATACAGAACCCCGGCAGGAAGCCAGGACTCTGACCACAAAGGAGATAAAATTATAACCCCCTTCACTTAACTACAGGCCTTTAAGGCAGAGTTAATAGCATATTTCTTTTTTTAAAGTAATGATAGATTGGAATTCCTGCTCATTGCACATCAGAAGTGTCAGATACAGCCACAATAGAGAGTTTCCTGTTTTGTCCCAGAGGGACTGATGGCCTTCTCCTCAGCAGATGGCCTCTGAGTATGGTCTTCATTTTTAAACCCAGACCTGGGAACTCTGCTCTGGTTCTCTCACATTTCTTCACGGCAGAACTTCACGTTAAATGCACATGAACACGAGTGCCGACTTATTCTAGAGCCCTATGAGAACTGCTGGTGTTTCTAACATCGGAGGCCATGTTCCTGATTCTTTGTCTGGAAATGATCTGCTATCCGTGGAACTCAGTTGGTCCAACCAAAACTGGGCGACAGTCCTACCTCCTTTGCTGCCACCCCAGCAGGGTTCTCCGGTGTGCCTCCTTTCCTAATGCTTCCATACGACTGAGGTCTTTCTCCAGGCCTGGGCATCTTTTCTTTGAACTGTTAATGAAAGACGAGCCAGTCTTCTGTTACAGGAAGAGCTCCAGAGACTACTCAGAGGACCAAAGTCTGAACTGAGTCTGTACTAAGCCTCAGGTGACTGCCTGGAGAGAAACACTTCTCACAGAGCAGTGCCAAATGCATTTTACAGGGAGCTTTTAATGGCAAAGAACAGAAAGACTACTTCCTGGTTGGCAATTGCAGGGAGAGTAAAGCAAGCAAGAAGTTTAACAGAAGCCAAAAAAATGCAGTTAGCTGGGGCGTTTCTTTTTCTTTATTATTTTTAATTTTTATTTTTATTGAAAATAGATTTTTTTCTTATATACTACATCCTCATTATAGCCTTCCCTTCCTCTGCTTCTTCTAGTTCCTACCCAGTTCCAGATCAACTCCCTTTCTGCCTCTCATTAGAAAAGAACAGGTTTCTAAGAGATAACAACCACACATGACAAAATAAAATATAGTAAGATGGAACAAAAACTTTCATATTGAAGTTGGACACGGCAACCCAACAGAAGGAAAAGAGTCCCAAGAGCAGGCAAAAGAGTCAGAGACCCACTCATTCTCATAGTCAGAAGTTCCATAAAAATATTAAGCTAAGCCAGACGGTGGTAGCGCACGCCTTTAATCCCAGCACTCGGGAGGCAGAGGCAGGCGGATCTCTGTGAGTTCGAGGCCAGCCTGGGCTACCAAGTGAGTTCCAGGAAAGTCGCAAAGCTACACAGAGAAACCCTGTCTCGAAAAACCAAAAAAAAAAAAAAAATTAAGCTAATAGCTATAAAATATACACAGAGGATCTGGTGTAGACCCATGTAGGCCCTGTGCTTGCTGCTTCAGTCTCTGAGAGCTCATATGCTCCTTGCTTAGTTGATTCAGAGGGTCTTGTTCTTCTGGTGTCCTTTATTCCCTCTGGCTCTTACAATCCTCCTGCCTCTTCCTCTGCAGGGTTTCCTGAACTCTGAGGGGAGGGATTTGATGGAGAGATACCATTTAGATTCTTTCTACATAATGTCTGGCTGTGGGTCTCTGCATCTGTTTCTGTCTGCTGCTGGAGGAAGCTGCCCTGATGATGACTAGATAAGGCGCTGATCTATGAGTATATCAGAATATCATTAGGAGCAATTTTATTTTATTTATTTAATTAATTTTTTTGACCAGTCATGTTTGGTTTTACCCTAGGCCTCTGGACTATCTAGTCTCTGGTTTTTGGTTACTCAAGCATGTCAGGTATGGATTGATTCTCATGGAGTGGGCCTTAGGTCAAACCAGACACTGGTTGCCGACTTCCACATGTTCTGTGCCACCATTGCCCTAGCATATTCTGTAGGCAGGACAGATTGTAGGTCAAAGGTTTCGTGGCTGGATTAGTGGACACATTTCTTCTACTAGTATACACATTAGAGTACCTTCCTGCACCAAAGAGACTAGAACTTAGGAGTGAAGGCTCCATGTGGCACCAGCTTGACTTCTCCAAGTTCAATGAGTTGTGTGAATTTTGTCCTCAGTAATGGGGCTTCACTGACAGTTTTCAGAGAGCAACCCTTTGTCTT
Source organism: Peromyscus nudipes (assembly GCA_902168325.1). Lineage (NCBI taxonomy): Eukaryota > Metazoa > Chordata > Mammalia > Rodentia > Cricetidae > Peromyscus > Peromyscus nudipes. Next base: position 9,340 of record CABHPH010142081.1, on the reverse strand, counting down.
AGCATCAGCCTGGGTTGCTTGGGGATTTCCATGGGGCTCCCTTTGCCAATAACTCAACCCTTGCCCAGTTATAAGAGATGGCTAGTTAAGACTCTATCCCCATATCCTATTAATAGGAGTCCTTATTAGGATCACCTTTATAAATTCCAGGAAGTTTCCACACCATTCTCCAAATGTCCTCCAATTCTAGCATCTCTCCCAGGACTCTCTCATTCCATCCTACCTAATCCTCCTGCTCTGGAGACCACCTGCCCCCAGTCTACTCATAAAATCTATTCTATTTCTTCTTCCCAGGGAGATCTTTGTGTTCCCCCAAGACCCCTTCTTTACCTAACCTCTTTGGGTCTACCGATTCTAGCTTGGTTATCATTTATTTAACAGCTAATATCCACTTATAAGTGAATACATACCATATTTGTCTTTCTGGGTCTGAGTTGTTGATTAAGTGGCAGCGCTTGTGACTGGCCGCTGCAGCAGCGGCCATGCCAACAGATGTTGCAGTGGCGGAAGAATCATGAGCCATGGTTACCTTTCTAGAGCTTTATTGGGAGATAGAGGGAGAGGGGGGGAAGAGAGAGAGAGAGAGAGAGAGAGAGAGAGAGAGAGAGAGAGAGACACGGCACGGAGGGAAGAGAATACAGAAGGAGAAAGTGTGGAAAGAGAGGGCACGCCCGCTTTTTATGCTGGGATGTCGCAGGCTGGTAACGTAATTAAGGACATAATCCTTACATGGGTTATCTTACTCTGGATGATTTTTTTCTAGTTGCATCCATTTGCCTGCAAATTTCATGATGTCATATTTTAAAAATAGCTGAATAATACTCCATTGTATAAATGTTCCACATTTTCTTTATTCATTCTTCAGTTGAGGGGCATCGAGGTTTTTTTCCAGTTTCTAGCTATTATGAATAAAGCTGAATGAACATAGTTGAGCAAGTGTCCTTGCGGTAGGATGGAGTATCCTTTGGGTACATACCAAAAGGTAGTAACCTTTGGGTCTTGAGGTAGATCAATTCTCAATTTTCTGAGGAATTGCCATATTGATTTCCATAGTGGCTGTACAAGTTTGTACTCCTATTTGTAATGGAGGAGTGTTCATCTTGCTCCACATCCTTGCCAGTGTGAGCTGGCACTTGTGTTATTGGTCTTAGCCATTCCAGAAGGTATAGATGAAATTTCAAAGTAGTTTTGATTTGCATTTCCCTGATGGCTAAGGATGTTGACTATTTCTTTAAGTGTTTCTCAGCCATTTGAGTTTCCTCTATTGAGAATTCTCTGTTTAGCTCTGTACCCCATTTTTAAAACCCACTGTGTGGGTTTTTTTTTGCTATCTAGTTTTTTGAGGTCTTTATATATTTTATATACTAGTTCTCTATTGGATGTGGAGTTGGTAAAAATCTTTTCCCATTCTGTAGGTTGCCACTGTGTCTGACTGACAGTGTCCTTTGCCTTACAGAAGCTTTTCAGTTTCATGATGTCCCACTTACTATTTGTTGATCTTAGTGCCTGTGTTATCGGTGTTCTGTTCAGAAAGTCATGTCCTGTGTCAATGCGTTCAAGATAGACAAACCCTTATCCAAACTAACTAAAAGATGGAGAGAGAATATCCAAGTTAATAAAACCAGAAATAAAAAGGGGACATAACAACAGACACCAAGAAAATACAGAGAATCATAAAGACATACTTTAAAAACCTGTACGCCACCAAATGTGAAAATCTAGAAGAAATGGATAATTTTTCACTATGAATCACTTACCCAAGTTAAATCAAGATCAGATAAACAATCTAAATAGACCTACAACCCCTAAGGAAATAGAAGCAGTCATTAAAAGCCTCCCAACCTAAAAAAAAGTCCAGGGTCAGATGGTTTTGGAACAGAATTCTACCAGATTTTCAAAAAAGAGTTAACACCAATACTCCTCAAATTATTCCACAAAATAGAAACAGAAGGAACACTGACTAATTCATTTTATGAGGTCACAGTTACCTTGATACCCAAACCACATAAAGACTCAACAAAGAAAGAGAGAATTACAGACCAATCTCCCTATGAATATAGATGCAAAAATACTCAATAAAATACTTGCAAACAGAATCTAAGAACACACCAAAAAGATCATCCACCATGATCAAGAGGGCTTCATCCCAGAGATGCGGGGATGGTTCAATGTATGAAAATCAAGAAATGTAATCCATCATACAAACCAACCAAAAGCAAAAACAAAACAAAACAAAAAAACAAACAAAATACATGATCATCTCATTAGACGAAGAAAAGGTCTCTGACAAAATCCAACACCCCTTCATGATAAAAATCCTCGAGAGATTAGGGATATAAGGGCCATACCTAACCATAATAAAGGCAATACACAGCAAGCCTACAGCCAACATCAAATTAAATGGAGAGACACTCAAGGCGATTCCACTAAAATCAGAAACAAGACAAGGTTGTCCACTTTCTTAATACCCATTCAATACAGTACTCGAAGTCCTAGCTAGAGCAATTAGACAACTGAAAGAGATCAAGGGGACACAGACTGGAAAGGAAGAAGTCAAAGTATCATTATTTGCAGATGATATGGTAATATACATAAATGACCCTAAAAATTCCACCAAGGACCTCCTACAGCTGATAAACACTTTCAGCAAAGCAGCTGCATACAAGATTAACAACAACAACAAAACAACAACCCCCCCCCCAAAAAAAACCAATAGCCCTCCTATATACAAATGACAAATGGACTGAGAAAGACATCAGGAAACAACACCTTTCACAATAGACTCAAATATATAAAATATCCTGGGGAAACTCTAGCCAAGCAAGTGGAAGAACTGTATGATAAAAACTTCAAGTCTTTGAAGAAAGAAATTGGAGAAGATATCAGAAAATGGAAAGCCCTCCCATGCTCATGGATCAGTAGGATTAACAGAGTGAAAATGGCAATTTTACCAAAAGCAATCTACAGATTCAATGTAATCTCCATTAAAATTCCCACATAATTCTTTACAGACCTTGAAAGGACAATTCTTAATTTCTTATGAAAAAAACAAAACAAAACAAAACAAAACAAAACAAAACAAAACAAAACGACAACAAAAAAAACAAACCCAAGATAGCTAAAACAATCCGGAACAATAAAAGAACTGCTGGAGGTATCACTATCCCTGGTTTCAAGTTGTACCACAGAGCCACAGTTATAAAAACTGCATGGTATTGGCATACAAACAGACACATTGATCAATGGAATACAACCAAAGACCCAGACATAAATCCAAACACATATGAACACCTGATTTTTGATAAAGAAGACAGAAATACAAACTGGAAAAAAAGTCATCACCTTCAACAAATGGTACTGGTCAGACTGGATGTCCGCATGTAGAAGAATGCAAACAGATCCATCTTTATCACCCTGAACAAAACTCAATTACAAATGAATCAAAGACCTACACATAAAACTAGATACCCTGATAGAAGAGAAAGTGGGTTTGCCTTGATAGCCGGGGCATTTTGATCCCGAGTTTCTGAATGGGGTTGGGTTCTTTCCCACTGGACTTTTCATAATGGGGGTAGAAAAGGTGTGTGTGGGAGTCAGTCTCAGGTTCAACCAAAGATGGCTCTAGCTGAGACAAGACAGGGGAAACTTTGCTCTGTCATGTCTCCTAGTCACTGTGGGTAGGCAGGGGACTGACTTTCACAGTGGCCAGCTGGCATACAAGTCTGTCCTTACTTGATGTATGCAGAGATGCAGAGCCCCCAGTCTCATTCCCCACCCTAGTTCTATGGAGCCCATGCTTACCCCTTCCTCATCCTCCTATTAAATCTTCATTTGCCTGAACAGCAACCAAAGGATCTCAACTGTGTCCTGTACTCTGAGCACCTAATGCTTTCGGAGCTTGAACTAAAACTGGCATGCTTCTGTTTGACATTTACAGGAACCCAATCGCCTAACTGTCAGGTCCTGACAGAATCTCACCATTCAGATGGAAGTAAACATGAAAAGATGAACAACAGGCACTCACTGAGCTCCTGGAGTGGGCTCACACCAGCAGAGCGTATGCCCAGACGGCTCCTGTGCTGAGACTCAGTGTCCCTGGGTCTGCACACCAATGTCTACCCTCTGAGTACAACCACACATCTGGATTTCTGTGGTAAGCCATCATTTCTGAAGTTTTTTTTAAATAGTCATTTGGTTTATTTGCTTGTTTATATTTTACAGGTAAAATCCTATAAAATTAATTGTGTATGTCTAACTAGAATATGAAATTTGCTTGTTAGTTTCATCATAGAAAATGATTAGAAAGTATTTATTATCATGAAAGAAGGATTATTTTATAGAATTTGCAAACTTTTATCTGATGCTTTCTCTCAGTTAAATGTAAAAATAAATTTTAGAATTCTTCTGGAAGTTCTAATTAAAACTGTTAAATACTCAAGTGACCCCACCCCCACGCCAATAGCAAGTTACACACATCTCTTTTAAAAGAGCATCTCAGGAGTGCTCAGCTCTGAGGATGGGAAGTTTGACCAGGAAGCTCATGGTACCAAATGGTGATTCCACTGTAATTCATAGGCGAACGTAGGTTGACTCTATTTCTAGGCTAACAAATTGCATTTCTTTATCTACAATGACAAAGTGATAAAAACATTCATTTAACATTGAGCACGATCAAGCGGATGACACAGGAAAGAAACAACATTAATCAAATACATGGAGACTGTTTAAAAACAGAGAGTAGAGAGGATTAAATAAACGGAAATAAAAGACCTCATTCTATAAATTACATCACCGAATTCAATTTTCATCTTTAAATGCTTGCCTCAGTGACTAATGTTGCTGAGTTCCTACTGAACAAATAGTGACTTGGAGGTCTCAAACGTAGCCCAGAAAGTGAGAGTGACCCACCATGCCGCCAGATGAGGACACAGGTCTGCACAGTGACAGTGATCCACTATACTCCCTATCTGTTTACAGTTTGAATGTCCAATGTCCTCATGGTTTAACATTTTTCCCCATAGTCGGTGGCACTGTTTTGGGAAGTCATGGGGTTTTTGTGTAGGGGATATAAGTGGTGGAGGTAGGTCACTGAGGGCAGGACTTTAAGAGCTTTAGCTTGTTGTTTGTTTTTGCCCTTTTGGGGGTCCCACCACCCAGCTCCCAAATAAATCACACATAGAGGCTTATCCTTAATTATAAATGCCTGGACTTAGCTTGGCTCGTTTCTTGCCAGCTTTTCTTAACTTTAAATTAACCCACCTGTCTTTTGCCTCTGGGCTTTTACCTTTCTCTATTTTTGCATGCCTTCCTTTCTCACTCGGTTGCTGGTTGTGTAGCTGGGTGGCTGGCCCCTGATGGCCTCCTCCTTCTCTCACTCCTAGATCTCTCTCTCTCAGATTTCTCCTTCTATTAATTATTTCTGCCTGCCAGCCCCGCCCATCCTTTCTCCTGCCTCGCTATTGGTTGTTCAGCTCTTCATTAGAACATCAGGTGATCTAGACAGGCACAGTAACACAGCTTCACAGAGTTAAACAAATGCAACATACACAAAAGTAACACACCTTAAAATAATATTCCCCAACAATACCCCATCCAGCTTCTGGCCAGAGCTTTCTGTCCCCTGGTTGGTGCCGTGTGAACTGTCACTGCAAGCTTGCCATAGACCCCTGTTGCCACGCTTTCCCACGGGATGGACTGTGCCCTCTGGACTGTAAGCCAAAACAAATCCGTCTTCCTTTAAGTTGCGTCTTTGAGGTGTTTGGTCATGGTGACAAGAAAAGCAGCTAACACACCATCCCTGACCAGGGTCTACAGGGGCATCTGTGAGTTACTCTCCTTGGAGCTCACAGCATTGCTGCGAGACACACTTGACCCTGGCCAAGGGTCTGGCACTATTTCTAGATGAGCTGTAGGAGGAAAATCATGTTGTCAGAATCCTGAAGAAGGGTGTCTAAATGCGCCTTTATCATTTCTAAATACAGATCACATTTGAAGGCTCTCTCTCTCTCTCTCTCTCTCTCTCTCTCTCTCTCTCTCTCTCTGTGTGTGTGTATGTGTGTTTTCCTCTGGGACCGTTGGCCATGTGTTTGTTACCTCATCTCCATTTTGCCCATCCTGTTTCTTCTGTGTCTGGCTGGTGACTCTGCTTTTCTTCTTCCCAGAGATCTCTATGTCTAGAAGTCCCTGCCTATACCTCCTGCCTAGTTATTGGCCATTTAACTTTTTATTAAACCAATCACAGTGACATATATTTACACAGTGTAAAGGAATATTCCACAATGTGTGTGTGTGTGTGAGAGAGAGAGAGAGAGAGAGGCAGAAAGTGTAGAATATTAGAAACAAAGGGGCACTAGATGTAGTCAGTAAAAATATCTGTGGAGGATAAAACCATCATTACTGGATTTAATACATCTTGACTTTTAACATTCCAAATGTAGAGCACATAGGCATTTACAGGGTTAGCTAGGGCTGGGGTGATGCTCAGTGGAGGGGTGCTTTTCTAGCCTTGTGAAGTCCTGAGTTTGTTCTCTAACTCCTCAAAACAACCCCCCCACCGTGTTTACACAAGCCTCCTTCACTTTGCCCATTTTAAGACAGTGTGTATATACTACACAGCTCAGTGTATTGAACTTGAGGTCCCCCTGACTTTGTCTTCTGGGTGCTGCTGGGTTAGTTCCTGTGTATTAGTGCAAAATCCAAAATTACTTTAATACTCAAGAATAGCCTTCTTATGTATAGTATCATTTAAATAACCATATACATGAATTTATACCATACATGAATATATATACCATAATATGAATTTCTCTAGTAAAACTTTAAAGCAAAACTCAGAAAAAAAGAAATAGGCTTATAACTAGGACATATTCCAAATGATGTGGCTGTATCCCAAGGTTTCTGTGTTGGAAACAACCCTTAGCACAATATAAAGAGGCAAGACCTTTGGGAAGAGGTCAGGCCATGAGAATTCTACCTTTGAGAGTAGACTCTGCCTTTATTGATAGAGTAGGCTCCTATTAAAAGGATGTGTCTAGCCTCTTCTCCCTCCTGGCCATCTTGCCCTACATTCCACCATGGATAGTACAACACAAATGCCTTCATCACCTGTGGCCTCTTGATCTTAAGAGTTCCCAGGTGGGCTGGAGAGATGGCTGTTGTAGAATATTATTTTAACGTATGCTACTTTTGTTTATGTTGCATTTGTTTAACTCTGTGAAGCTGTGTGTGCCTGTCTAAAACACCTCATGGTTTAATGAAGAACTGGCCAATAGTGAGGCCGGAGAAAGGATAGGCGGGGCTGGCAGGCAGAGAGGATAAATAAAAGGAGAAATCTGGAAGGAAAAGGAGAAATAGCCAGAGAAGGAGGAAGACTCCAGGGGCCAGCCACCTAGCTACACAGTTAGCCACGGAGTAAAAGTAAGATTTACAGATGTAAGAAAATGGGAAAAGCCCAGAGGCAAAAGGTAGATAGGATAATTTAAGTTAAGGAAAGCTGGCAAGAAACAAGCCAAGGTAAGGTCGGGCAATTATAATTAAGAATAAGCCTCTGTATGTGATTTATTTGGGAGCTGGGTGGCGGGCCCCCCAAAAGGCAAAAACATCCAACAGATGACTCAGAGGTTAAGAACAATGGATGTTCTTCCAGAGGTCCTCAGATCAATTCCTAGCAACCACACAGTGGCTCATAACCACTTATAATGAGATCTGATGTCCTCTTCCTGCATACAGGCATTCATGGAACACTGCATACATAATAAATAAATAAATCTTAAAAAAAGAGTTCCCAGGCTCCAGAAACATGAGGCAAACACATAGCTGTTCATTATAAATTATACAGCATTCCTCTGCATTCAGAAAACAAAGCCTATTTGATAAAAATATTATGGAAATAGAAAAAAAATCATTGTTTTATTTGATTGCTAAAATGGAGGCATGGCTCCATGGTAACCATCTCAAGGACTCTACGAAATAGGCAGGGGCTTTCTGGACTTCTCTTTTTCCATCAAGAGAACACTCACGGGAGTTCTCCATCTGAAGCAGCACAAGTTAAGACCTAATTTGGAGACACTTGCTAGCAGGCTCTCAGAGCTCCTGGGAGGTATGGACTGGCTGTCAAGGACAGGGTGGGCAGTGCCAGGTGAGTACATTCCATGCAGAAGAGGAACTCTTGTGCAAGGAAGATCGCATGAGACCAGGAAGTTGGCTACCCTGTGCATTTGAATCCGCAGGGGCAATCAGCACACACCAATGCTAAGGTCAAGCCATTTCTGGTTCTTTGTTATTCTTTGCAATCCACTCCTATTGCCAAGATGGGAGTGTATGTTTTTCCACCATGGAAATAGCTGTTCTCACCAACTGTACAATAAACAAAACCCCAGAAGGCACATCAGTCACCAGCCACCATTGTTCACACCATTCACCAGAGGTCACATAGGGCTGGACAATTCACACTTTCCAGTGTGGACACAGAGGTGGACAAGATGATCTGTGCTATTGAGCTGGTAATTCCTGTTGTCCGTATAACAAGTGCTCAGGAGCAGTGACCACAGAAGGTCAGCTGAGCGCCTTGGCTGCACAGGAGTCCACTGGAGCCTTTTCCATAAAAGCACACAGTACAAAGCCATACCTTACTCTAGGCCTGAGTCTCAGATGTGGGGGTCGTGTTGTAAATGTATCACTTGGGGTCAGGTACTCCACAATCAGTTTTTCTCTGCATTTTGACTTGTGGCTCTCTGTAATGGTCTCCGTTAGGATGGGCATTCTTGACTCCTTATTGCAGCCACCTAACCTTTGCCAATGGAATCAAGCTGATGTGAATGAAAGAAAAGCATCCAAGACTCCATGTTCCAGACGCCAGGAAGGTCACAGTAGAAAGCAAGAAGAGTCAAGAGGTGATAACAACTAAGCTTCACATAAGCAACTTACCAAGCCTTTCCCAGCCCTTCTCTTCTGCTCTCTAAGAGACGCGGGCTTGTGGGCTTTTGGCTTGTCTTCTAGGGGATTTTATCTACGTGTCCACTCAAGGCTCCAAAGGGCCACAATCCGACCCTCTGCACACAAGACAAATAAAAGCTGTAAGAAAATGTGCATGAGGAAACCAGAGAGGCTTGGCTATTTATAATTTCTGAAGTATCAAGTTTGAAATGACGCTATCCCCAAGACATACCTCTCAAGACCTTATAATTAAAAAATAATAATAATCAAAATTTGCTGCAATTCTCTTAGCTGCTGTTTGGCACCCACACTCTGGATAAACTGCTGGGTGGGGTAGAACCAGGTACTAAAAATAGCCATAGTCTTTTGATCATTTCAACTCTCACAGCTTACTTTAAAATGGCCT
>CABHPH010142080.1:5506-30190 GCA_902168325.1 Peromyscus nudipes | reverse complement strand
AATGAATTTTTTTTTGTCTGAGTTTATCAAATGTTACTAGACTGTACATTGTTATATATTAATGGAGTTTTTTGTCTGAATCTGTCAAATGTTAATGACTAGACATTGTTAATGTAATCTTGACTGTGTTTATTGTATATACTTATTGGATATAATTTTTCTTGTATTAGTTATAAGCTTTTTTAATTTTAGACAAAAAAGGGGGAAATGTGGTAGTATTGTGTTCCCCAAAATATTGTGCATCCTAATAAACTTATCTGGGGTCAAAGAACAGAACAGCCACTAGATACAGAGGCTAGAAAATGGTGGGACTCACACCTTTAATCCTAGCATTCCAGAGACAGAAATCCCTCTGGATCTCTGTGAGTTCAAGGCCACATTGGAAACAGCCAGGCATGGTGACACATGCCTTTAATCCCAAGAAGTGAGCCTTTAATCCCAGGGAGTGATGGCAGAAAGCAGAAAGGTATATAAGGCGTAAAGACCAGAAACTAGAAGCATTTGGCTGGTTAAGCTTTTAGGCTTTTGAGCAGCAGTTCAGCTGAGATTCATTCTGGATGAAGACTGAGAGGCTTCCAGTCTGAGGAAACAGGATCAGCTGAGGAACTGGCGAGGTGAGGTAGCTGTGGCTTGTTCTGCTTCTCTGATCTTCCAGCATTCACCCCAATACCTGGCCCCAGGTTTGATTTTATTAATAAGTACCTTTAAGATTCCTGCTACGTATATACACAGATGTGCATGAACACACTCACAACTCTACTCTTAACTATTTCAAATACATGATATCTGTTATCAGCTCTAATCACTGTGCTCTACCATAGATGACAGAACGTACTCTGCTGTCTATCTGATGTAGTAGAATGTTATTTTAAGGTGTGTTACTTTTGTTTATGTTGCATTTGTTTAACTCTGTGAAGCTGTGCTACTGTGCCTGTCTAAAACACCTGATGGTTGAGGTTGGGGATTTTGCTCAGTGGTAAAGTGCTTGCCTAGCAAGCACAGGGACCTGGGTTTGGTCTTCAGCTCCTGAAAAAAAAAGTAAAAAAAAACCCTGATGGTCTAATAAAGAACCCAATAGCCAATAGGGAAGCAGGAGAAAGGATAGGCGGGGCTGGGAGGCAGAAAGAATTAGAAAAAAAGAAAGAAAGAAAGAGCAAGAGAAGAAAGAATGAGAGAAGGAGGAAGAGGATGCTAGGGGCCAGCCACCCAGCCAGCCACAGAGTAAGAGTGAAAGTAGGATTACAGAAGTAAGAAAAAGGAAAAAAAAAACAGAGGCAAAAGGTAGATGGGATAATTTAAAGTTAAGAAAAGCTAGCAAGAAACAAGCCAAGCTAAAGGCCAGGCATTTATCATTAAGACTAGTTCTCTGTGATTTGTTTGGGAGCTGGGTGGCAGGCCCCCCAAAGGAGCAAAAACAACAGCAATCTGAAATTTTGAGTTCTTTAACCAACATCACCTGCCCAATCCTTCTAACTCTAGCCTCTGGCAAACATCACTTTACTCTCTCTGTGTTGGATGTTTTTATGTTTCATATTTAAGCAGGATCACACAGTATCTGCCTGACTTATTCTACTTAGCATACTGTCCTCCTCATTGTGTGTTATTGCCAAGACAGGGCTTCCCTCTCTTTAAAGGCGGGTGATAGTCTATTCTGTATTCGTGCTACATTTGCTTTGTCCATTCAACCACGGAGGGGTACTTAGGCTGATCCCTTATCTTGGTTATTATCAATGGTCCTTGTCTCAGGGTTTCCATTGCTGTGGAGAGACACCATGACCATGGGCAACTCTTATAAAGGAAGACATGTAATTGGGGCTGGCTTACAGTTCAGAGGTTCAGTCCATTATCATCATGGCAGGAAGATGGCAACACACAGGCAGACACAGTGCTGGAGAAGGAGCTGAGAGTTCTACATCTTGATCCTTGGGCAGCAGAAGGAATCTATGTGCAGGGCATAGCTTGAGCATATGAGACCTCAAAGCCCACCCCTACAGTGACACACTTCCTCCAACAAGGCCACACTATTCCAACAAGGCCATCCTAACAGTGCCACTCTCTATGGGCCAAACATTCAAACACATGAGTCTATGGGGGCCATACCTATTCAAACCACCAAAGAACTTATTATACTCATGGAAGTGAAGATATCTTGACACACTGATTCACATCTGGATGAAAACCCAGTAGTGGGGGCTGGTGAGTTGACTCAGTGTTAAGATTACTTGTTCTTGTGAAGGACCCAGGTTCGACTCTCAGCACCCACATGGAGCCTCACCACTTTCTCAGGCACCAGGCATGCATGTGGTGCACAGACATATGTGCAGGCAAAGCACTCATATGAAAAAAATAATAAATCTAGAAGAAAAAAATTTAAAAAAAAACAGTGGTAGGGTGGCTGCATCATGCTGTAGTCGGTCTATCAATTAATTAATTTTGAGAAACCATGTTTTCCATGAAGGTTATATTAATTTGCATTCTGCCCACCAACTATGGCCAATGTTCCTTTTGTTCTCACATATTTGCTAGTAGTTGTTATTATTCATCCATTTCACAGCAATCACTCTAACATATGTGAGGTAGTGTTTCCCTATGGCTTTAATTGGAGCTTTCCTGATGATTAGTAATGTTAAAAATTATTTCATATACCTGATGGCCATTTATTGGTATCTTTCTTTGCAAATTCTTACTTTGAAGACTTCCAATGTTAGCCTACTACAATTGCAAACTAACCAAATCCTAATGAATTTGGGAGGGAGATTTGTTAGACTTTTGTTTGCTTTTTGTCTATTCAAAAGTTAGATGGTAACAAACAGCCTTTCATATTTACTAATTCCATTTTTGCTTTGTCTGTACTCACAATATAATGATTAAACCCATTTCTAGGGAATTTTTCAGGTTTAAAGAAGTCATATATCACCAACTAACAACCAAAATAGCACTGATTCTTTTAAGCAGAGTAATCACTGATGGATGCTAGAATTAGTGGGTAAAAGTAGGATGAGAAATAAGATTATCATCGTCTCAAAAATGCCCATAAGATACTAGCTAGCTACCCGTTAAAAAACTGATGGGTGCCAGATATAGTGATGCACGCCTTTAATCCCAGCACTTGGGAGGTAAAGGCAGGCAGATCTCTGTGAGTTCAAGGCCAGCCTGGTCTACAGAGTGAGTCTAGGACAGTCAGAGTTACATAGTGAGACCCTGTCTCCGAGAAAGAGGGAGAGAGCGAAAGAGACTGATGAGTGCTTAGTCCAAGACCAGAATCAGAAGCATTGAACAGGGGCCATACATAGTGTGAATCTCAAAGAAATTGAGTTAAAGTTTAGAAAGAGGAGGCAGGGAAAAAATGTCTGTTACAGTGCTGGGAGAAAGAAATCTTTCCTAACCTATTTCACAGGGTGTGGCTAAGGAACGCAGAGGAGGCAGATCAGACAGGAGGGGAAAACATACAAACTGACTTAATATAAAATTTCAGGTGACACGGAGCTGTCTTAAGGAAATGAAGACCTGAACAGAGGCAGACCTACACAGTGCCAGGGTGACGGAGCTGATGAAGAAACAGTCACTCTCGGAGAAGCACAACCAGAAAATGGATCTGATCCAATAGCAATAAACTGTTGCAGGTTTAGCAAGGCCAGCTGGATGCTGCATCCCTGTGCTTGGAAATAAGAATGCTCCTTTCCTCAATATGTGGGAGGGCATCTTAGGGTGACCCGCTTCAGGGGAAGATCAAAAGCTCTGACCTAGGCTTTACGACATGCCTCAGAGGAGAACAGCAGGCCAAGTTAAGAGTGACCTTCCTATTTCTGCCTGTTGCTCAAATGCCAAGATGCTGTATTTTAGGAGAGCATGTCTTAAACCCCATTACCAGGAAAGATGAAAGGAGGAAGGCAGAGACTGGGGTTTTCTCTACAATCACATACACAAAATATAATTCAAGCTACATATGAACTTGTATTTTCATCTGGCTCAAATTTCACAAGCAAGGAGCTAGAACACCTTTGGATAAAAAGGAGATAGGATACCAAAAAAAAATAGAAAGGATACAGAGTAGAGTTCCTGGGTTCAAATCCCAGTTTACCTCTTCCAAGAAATGAATCTTGACATCTAAATCAGTTCAATTCCAAAATCTGACTGTTTATTGCACTCTTAAGTAATTTTCTTATTTAAAAACAAATCTTGCAAGGACAGAACCACATTAAAGAACAATTTCTCAATATCCTCAAAGATTTATAATATACGTAGTCCATGACCAAATAATATTGTTACTAGGCATAAACTTAGAGAATTAGACACTTATATCAGGAGGGACATACAAGATTGTTTGCTACAATATTATTTGTGTCTCTAAAACTAAAATGAGGCTGGATAGATGGTTCGGTGGTTAAAAGCAGTTGCTGCTCTTCCAGAAGACCCACAAATTCGTCCCCAGTACCCAGGTGTGATGACTCATAACTACCTCTAACTCCAGCTCCAAGAGATCTGACTCACTCTTCTGGCTTCCGTGGGCACAGCCACTCACCCACACACACGTCATACACTCACATAGATATACACACATACACATAAATAAAATAAAATGATAACAATATAAAACAACCTAATTATTCAAGAAAAAGTAAAGCAATGTATATATACACTGAGATACATTCATATCCTAGAATATCATATAGCTTATTTATAAAATGAAGAAAGTATAGCTGTAGATGTTTACATGGATGACTCTCAGAATGCTGAGTGCAAAATCCCATGAAAGAAGTTATATGAGCAATGTCATTCCATAAATTAAAAGTTTGGCTGTACATTGCTTTACGAAATATAAATGCATCATAAAAGCATGACTTCACAAGAGAACCAAGTTCAGAAAGCAATTACCTCCTGGACAGACATGGAACTAGGCATTCCAAAGCTTCAGCTGCAATGGGTTTATTTATTAAATGTGACAGTAAGACACATATTTGTTTGAAGTATTATTCTTTATACTTTCCATATCTAAACCATTACCCAATCTCCTGACTTTCAAGAAAAACTACCTATATACATACAAGTATATGCACAGAAGATCTTTATAAAGAATTAAAAATAAACTGTGGGCAAGCTTGCCCTTGAGAAATCAACTGAGGACATAGGGTAGAAGAAAGAGATCCACCTTTCACTATTGTATGGCTTCAATGTATGCCATGTGAAAATGTTATTTTCAAAACAATAATAATAATTTTATTAACAACACAAAAAACACAAGTTACTTGATGCTGTTAGCACATGATTTTTGTGATAATGGTGGCTTCACCCAGTGCCATGTGTATTTAAGCAATTAATGAGCTCAGCTTCCTCTCTTGGGGAATGAGATGCTAGCTCTGTAGCTCACAGATGTCATAAACGCAAAGCACATCAGTACTGCCTTTCATTCTGTGTAATATTTTTGCCTCCATAAAATCCCATGGATGTGATCTTATGAGCTGTCAGAGTAGTGGAAGAAATGGCCTCAGTACATTATCTTGTGATAGTCTCAGTATAAAAAATTTTGGCTGCGAAATGAAGCCTGCTACCATTTCAAATTCAGCTCAATTCAATTCAACCACTCTTTATGGAAATCCTACCTGTTGGAGACTAAGGTAGAAATATGAATAAGAAACAAGTTCCTGACCTCAAGAATAGAAGCTCATGTTCGAATGAGGTCCAGTTGGCCTTGCTTTGTCTCCAGAATTAATCATCTAAATTTATGGGGTTGGGAGCAGATAGTAATTATCATTGCTTATCTTTCTCTCTTCCTTCAACCTGTCCATGAACAGCAAGTGCCTTCCAGTGTTAGCTCTATTGTTTTCAAGGTATGAGAAAAGGCTCATACTTGTAAGCAACTCCCAAACACTAAGCAGATGTGCACAATGATTAGTATTGCAATCAAATAAATCTTGCAACCAAGTTGATCTGGCACACATTTGATGATATGCATAATCACTATCATGCAGCCTGGTAATTAAAGATAATTGGTAAATAATTCATGTAAATTACTGTAATTGATATAGCTCTGCAGTTAAGCCAAGCATTTCTAGGGTCAGTTGAGTGGAGTAAGAAGTAGTTGGCCCAACTGAAAACCCTCTGGATCTGCTAACATGGAGGATCTCAAGTCTTTTCTTGCCCTGCGGAGCCTCCCATTGCTTTGTGCCTCCAGAAAGCTCCAAGCTGACAGCTGAGCCTACCCCCAGAGGTCCCAATGTCTGCTGCTTCCTGCATTTACAGGTACATTTGGTATTCTCTGTTACAGAGGACAAGGTGTCAACAAGGTTAGCTCAGACCCCAGGCTTTGGACTGGAAGCTTGGAAGAAGCCTGACTCTTCCCTCCAGCAGTGAAGGTGCCAGAAGCCATTTTCTAAGAGCTGTGCCTTCCTTTCAACACTCCCTTCTGAAAGCCAGACATACTCTGGGGAAAAACATCAAGAGACGTGATTCAGAAAAGCCTGCTGCCTAAAGTTTCTCCCCTGAAATTCTCCTCATTAGTGGGACTCACAGACTAGTGCCCTGGGAATGCCAAGAGAGGCCCCAGGCATTTGCCCACAGGGTACTTCTGTCTACTTGGCTTAGGTTCCCTTGCTAGCTAAGGGTAGGACAGCAGTGAAGGTTTGGTAGGTTTCCCACTTATGAATCATGGGTGAGAAATCATTCTGGAGAAAAGAAATGCAGCCAAAACAGGACCCAAGATGGGGTGCAGGGCTCACTAGGTGACCTTGAGCAGGGAAACAAAGAGCCCAATTTTAGATAAGGAACTAAAATACACAGGGACTAACACGTCTTAAAAGAATATTCTGGAATACACAGGCAGTGATGAAGGGTGGTTTCTGTCTTCGCCCTTCAGCCAGAGTTCTCTCTCTTCTCAGCTAGCTGTGCCACCAAAGTCACGGTGTATGCTGCTTGCTAAAGTGAGAAAGAGACTCAACAGGCTTGTGTGCCAGCAGTCATTCAGAACCATCCTCGCTTTTGTATTATTACCTCGGGTTTAGTAAAGCTCTCCATATGGATAAACCATCCATGCCTATGCACTGAGTCCTAAGAATATAATTCAAGGGCCCAGAAACACTGAGCTTTTATCATGGATAATGCCTAGGAAGGTCTCAGAATGCTGGGGGAACCAGGCAGTGGTGGCTCACGACTTTAATATCAGCACTCGGGAGGCAGAGCCAGGTGGATCACTGTGAGTTTGAGGCCAGCCTGGTCTACAGAGCGAGTTCCAGGAAAGGTGCAAAGCTACACAGAGAAACCCTGTCTCGGGGAAAAAAAAAAAAAAAAAGAATGCTGGGGGAGAAAAATAAATAGAGGCTGGTGGGGAGAATTCTGATGACTTAAGCTCTAAACAACAAGAACAAATGTCCCTCTGTTAGGTGTCAGAGTATTGTCCTAGGGCCTCCAAAGTACAGGTAGTAAGAGATTTGCATAGAGTTCCCAGATTTCCTAAAGAGCATTCTCCAAAACATGGTGGAGGGGGCAGCAATTAAATTTGGGGATCTCTGTTTTAAATAAATGTAAATATATTTTCATATTTGGGACTTCTTAAGAGCCTTTGATATGGAAACACAAAAGTAGAACTAGAGGTGCATAGATGTGCAGTGTTTCCCAATACCAAGTGATAAGACTCTGAGGGAAGTATATTTTTGTCTGGTCTTCTCAATTTTCTCTTCCCCATTGAAGGAAAAGGCAGACTTACCTTACTTGTCTCAGGGGAGAATTGTGACAAGACCAGTTAGATTTCATCTCCAGATCAGAGATACAGAAGACGGTTTGGGGGCCACGAGAGCAGAGACAATATTCCCTACTCCTAACAGAGTCAAATCTTTAGCAGGGGATCCCAACTTCACCAAAACTCCTGTGTCCCACAGTACAGAAGCAGCAGGGAGCCCACCCACAGAAGGTGTAGGTTGGGCTGTTGAGCATCTCTACAGCAGAAACTGCTGTGGGCAGCATCTCTGTAGACGAATTTTACCAACTCTCAGCCAATCCTGTTTCCTCAAACTGGAAGCCTCTGAGTCCTCATCCTAATAGATTTCAGCTGAACTGTTGCTCAAAAGCCTAAAAGCTTAAAAAACCTAGTTCCTGGTCCTCACGCTTTAATATACCTTTCTGTTTCCTGCCATAACTTGCTGGTATTGAGGGCATGTGTCTTTCCCAAGCAAGACATGAGATGTCAAGTGCTGGGATTAAAGGTGTGTGTCACCATGCCTGATTGTTTCCAGTGTGGCTTTGAACTCACAGAGATCCGGATGAATCTCCGCCTCCAGAAGGCTAGGATTAAATGTGTGTGTCTGTTCTCCATGTCTGTCTAGTGGCTGTTCTGTTCTCTGACCCCAGATAAGTTTATTAGGGCACAAAATATATTGGGGGACACACTGTCACCACACATCTCCACTGCTTCAGTGCTCTGTAAGCCCACAGAGTCTTGGCAGAACCCTTCTGGGGAAGAAGACTGGAAGGGACCCAAGTATGTCCAAATGGGAAGTTCCCATTGACCTGGAAGGATGGCAGAGTATAGAAAATTAGGAAATGAAATATTTCCCTGTACAACCAAGATTGTACACTGAAATTCGTATGTGTTGGATAGATTTATCCATGGAGTTCATTTTGTTGATTATCTCACATAAGGAAGCACTGGAGCGGATTATCCTAGTTTATTAGAGAAACCCTCTGATCAGCATCTTGACTCAAGATCTATTGCCTCCTGCCATTTTCTGAATAGAATTAGAGGAGGAGTG
The DNA here is from genome assembly GCA_902168325.1 of Peromyscus nudipes. NCBI lineage: Eukaryota > Metazoa > Chordata > Mammalia > Rodentia > Cricetidae > Peromyscus > Peromyscus nudipes. Next base: position 21,449 of record CABHPH010142080.1, on the reverse strand, counting down.
GATGGGGTTGAGGGGTCAGAGGTGAGGTGCGGGAGGGATTGGAAGGAGGGAGGGGAAACTGTGGTCAGGGTGTAAAATAAATAAATAGATTTAAAATTTTAAAAAGGAAAAGAAGTGAGGAAATAACTAAAAAAAACTTCAAAAAAATTCATAGATGGGTAAGTTATTTTCTGTGAATATCTGCTTCCATACCTAGAAAATGGGAGTAAGTATGTCTACTTTACAGGTACCTCCAAAGACTCTTTGAGATAAGGTTTAAAAATACTTAGTAGTGTATCCTAATAGGGATGTTTGTATAAGCAGTGGCTGAGACAGATGAGTGGGGGCTTATCTATCTCTGGAGCACTGAGTAGGTATTATGCAGTGTTAACTCACTCTTAAAAGTTGGTTAAAAAAAATAGCATTACTCACTCTTAAAATCAGTATTACTATTAGGGATGGGTTCTTACTGTAATCATTCCTTCTAATCTGAATTTTCTTGTAAATAAAGTTGCTAGGACAAAGGGGGGAAAAAAGAACTATTGCCTCTACTAGAAAGCTGAAATACCTGTGTCAATAAAGAAGGAAATACCCAGAATCCCCTCTCTTAATACATAGAACACCCAGAGAACTGTGAACCCTGTGAGGAAATATGTTTGAAGGATCAGTGTTGTTCAAAATTCCATTCTTTGAAAATGGTTTGAAAGCCTAATGAGCAGCTAAATATTTCAACAAAAATCCTAGTGAATACCAAAAGGTGCACACCAGAAGGAAAATGCACGAGAAAGGTAGAAAGACTATACACTGGTAGGGAAGAAGAGATACACACTGGGAGAAAAGGAGGGATACGCACTGGGAGGAAGGAAAGATATATACTTGAAGGAGTCTTCTAGTTCCAAAATTGCCCTAGCCGCTCACTGAACTAGCTTCCCTCAAACCAATGAGCACCACTAAAAGAACAAAGGCCACTCGGGACGTGTTCTGGGGTCTCTGGCTTTGGCAGCTCCCTCGTTTGTGATCATGAGAAGAGGAAACGCTGATGATCCTGACTACAGACTATCTTTCTATCTGTTCATTTCCATATAGTCAAAATACTGAGTCAACCCAAGTCTCCATCAATTAATGAATGAAGAAAATGTGTTCTAGATACCCAAAGGGGTGCTGTTCAGTCTTTCTAACTGGCATGGATGAACCTCGAGGACACTGGACAAAATTAAATGAGCCAGGCATAGGAAGACAAATGCTACATGATCTCATTTATATTACAAAATGTTAAAAAAAAAATGAACCTAGAGCAGAAAGTAGAATGGTAGTTGCCAGAAGCCGAAAGGGTGCAAGGAAGTGGGGACAATGGGAAGACGTTGCTCAAAGAAAATCGAGTTTCCGTTAGGAAGAATCTGATACCTATTACAGCACGGCAACTATAGTTAATAATAGTCTATTGCACATTTCAAAGCTGCTAAGAGTAGATTTAAAATATTCTCACCCACCTAAAACAAGTATTTGAAGTGATGGATATGTTAATTAGCTCAATTTAGTCAGTCCGTGTTGTTATACATATATCAAAACAGCACATTGTATTCTATAAATATATTTACAATGATAATGTATCAAATTACACATATTTTAATGCAAGGAACTGCAGAATGTATTTAGCAGAATGCTAAATCTTTAATCTATAGCAAAAATATGTGGTGGTGGCAGTGGCAATAATAGAAGCAATAATGGAAGCAAATTAATCAAAAGTAGAAGCAGAGACATGGTTGATGATAGAAACAGATAAATAGATGATGGTAATAGGTAGATGAATGGATGGATGGATAGATAGATAGATAGATAGATAGATAGGTAGATAGGTAGATAGGTAGGTAGGTAGGTAGGTAGGTAGGTAGATAGGTAGATAGAGTGCCTTGGTTACATTTCTATTTCTGTGAAGATATCATAACCAACACAACTTATAGAAGAAAGAGTTTATCAAGACTTACAGTTTCAGAAGGTGAGTCCGCGACCATCAAGGTTGGGGAGCACGGCATCAGGTTGGCAGGCATGGTGCTGGAGCAGTAGCTAAGAGCTTCCATCCTTATCGGCAAGTAGGAGGCAGAGAAAGAGCTTTTGAAAAAGTGAATAACACACCTCCTCCAACAAGGCCACACCTCCTAATCCATCCCAAACAGTTCCACCAACTGGGGACCATGCATTCAAATATATGAGCCTGCAGGGGTTGATGTTATTGAAACCACCACAGATAGACAGACAAACAGATAGGAAAAGAAAAGAATCAAAAGGCAAAAGAGGAAAACTCTTGTTGCCAAGTCTCTAAGGGATATGTGTTGAAGTTGGGGAATAATCAGATACACAGGAAGAGAGAAAAGAGATATCTGGGTTGGCTCCAAGTACAGAAGGAAGAGTGTCTAATTAAATTGCTCCTTCTAAGATGCATTGCAGGGTGTTAGACTAGCATTACTAATCACTTCAGATGTTATCACTCATTGCTCAGAAATAAATCTTTTCCTTGGGTACATGGAAGATGCAAATGAAGGAAAGATTTAAATAGGATGAATGTATACATTTTTTAATGATCTCTCAAGCCTACCTGCGCTCTGTGCAAGCATTTCTGGACCAATGGCAACATGGTTGCTGCTTTCAGTATCAGTTTCTTTCTTGTTCTGGAATCTCTCAAAGGCACAGCAATGTCTCTGGGATGTTCAAGGTCAGCAGAGTGTAAGTTGTGAGAGGCAAGAAGGAAGTTCAGCACAACATGACTTAGTAGCCATTGTTGATTCAAACTTCAGGAGTCTGACTCCAAGTTATTTTAGGAATATTTTAAAACAGCACAATCTGGTGAAAAATATTCTTATGAGGATTAACTCAATCCCTTGTGCACAACAAAGCATACCTACATCTCTTTGAGAAACAAAGCATGCTAAATACAGATCAGACATGACAACATCAGAACCTTCCATTAGATAGGTTCTATGGACTGAGAAAAACAAGTTTACAAGAATAATCAGGAAGAGGATCTAAAGCAGGAAAGATTTCAGCCACACCGGTTGCACAAAGGTCAGTAGGCTAGAAACCACGCCTGCTCTAGCCTTCTGTGCCAAAAACAGATCTTGGATTCCTTCCCTTGAAGGAACAATCCTGTGTGCTCAACATTCCAGGTTCCCCTAGTGTATGTCTATGAGAACAAAGACCTCCATGCCCCCTACACAGATTCAAACAAAAACATGACTTCAGAGTCCCAAATGGGCATGTTCCTCATTTTTAAGAATCCTTAAGCCATTTACTCCCAACTTTTCTTGAAATAACAAGGCACCAGTATCTGCTTGTTTCCATCCAGGGCAGCCACCTGGAAAGCAGGAGTGAGGAAAAACATGGCTCTCTCAGAAATCTCCTGCCCATGTGAGGTTGGTGAAACAGGGTTGGTATTTTTAGCTTTTAAACCTCTTCACCAAGTCTCTGGCTACCTGAGTTATTTGTTGTGGAAAACATACGGTCACATCAGCAATTTTATGGCTTCCTTTGAAACTCAAGTCCTAAGATCCACCAATTTGCTCCTGTGAACACCTCTGTCAAGATGGACACCCTCAGGGTCATTGTTGGAATTATCTAAAAGAGAGTTGAACTGTTGGTTCTTTTCATTGTGGGAACTTCAGCTACAGTGTTAGAGTTGGGTTCCTCTTAACCATTACTCATTCTTTTAAATGATTGCTACTTGGTTGAAAAACCTACCATGTGAGAAGGTATGCAGTGACCACTGAATAGAAGACTACAGTTGAGCATTGTGGTCAGGAGACAAAGGCAGAGCTGATCACCTCTTTGGCCTAGCATCTATCCACTGGAAGACCTAGTAAAATTCCAGAACAGAACTTTGTCCATAAAATGAGGACAAAAACAGGGCCATCTTGTTTCACCACAGTACGTGGTCACTGTTGGGTGTTGACAAGCATCTTTCCCCGAACTCGAACATAAAACACATGCATATATTGAAACAGTATGTGGTACTTCATAAAAATGTACAATTAATTTTTTAGCTATCAGATTAAATTTTTTAAAAAATAACTCACCTCCAAGAGTTGCTACAGGATTAAAGAAGTGCTAAATTAAGCACTCAGAAGAGACCTGGTACGTAGTAGCACTCAAGCCTTAGCAGTAGTACTATTAACATTAATATTTTACAGCTATAATATTAATAACACATCATTAAGATGTAGGATAAGATGTGTGGATGTTTACGGATATTGTTATGACTTGTTTTGTCTTGATTTTCTGGTACTGGGCATTGAACCAATAGCCTCAAACACACTAAGAACTGCTCTGCCTCTGAGCTATACCACAACCCTATTTTAAATTTTTATTTGGAGACAGGGTCTTGCTAAGTTCCCCAACCTGGTCTTAAATTTCACTCTGTAGTCCAAGAACGCTACAGAGGATTGTCATGCTCCAGGGTAGCTAGAATTACAGCTGTACCTGTGACCAGGCCCACTTTATTCTGTTCTCACCCAGTTCTTGGTTTTCATTACCTGGGTTGCTGCACCTCTAAGTTGATTCTGCTTGAGGAAGGTCTGCACTGGAAACCCTGTACCTGTGCCCCTCTTGGTACAACCAGAATTCGCATGTGTCAAGTGCCCGTCTAGTCATGAGAACTCAGCCTGATGGTCAGGTTTCCGCTTCTCCTTCACTGACCAGAGGACCTAGTTCCTAAAGACTCAGTTCCCCTCTCAGTAGGGTTACCTGTGTCTACTATTAGGGCAACAAAGCAATCATACAATGTCTGTGTTTTGCAGCAGGGTTTCCTGAGGAGGCTGTGTAGTACATGACTTAGTATACGAAACTCTGCAAAGTTCATGCACTAAACCCACTCCTGAGAAAATACTCCAAAATAAGTAGGGAAAATACATATATTATGATTATAATGAATTTCTATATTACCTTATATCATATATGCTTCATATTATTATATGTTTTTAAATACTTCTATACAAATAGCATTTGTATAATATATACATAATTTGTATAATATATATGTATTAAAAATATAAGTATTTGTGGTATGTCCTGTGCAACCAGAAGCAGGAAGATGATTAAATAAATGATGATTTATTAACTCAATAGACCATTATGAAGCAAGTTTAAAACAATTGCCTGAAATCCCAGCACTCAGAGGCTGAAGCAGGAGGATCACAAATCCTATATCAATCTAGGCTACATAGTAAGACTCTGTCTCAAAATATAAAAGCAAAATTTTTAGAATAAATCAATAGTGACATAATTAGAACTGTGTAATGATGCAGAGTTAAGAGGAAAATGCAGAACACGAATTTTATTTCTTTTTTTTTTAATGTTTTGCCCAATATATTTTAGTCATACTTTTTCTCCACCCCTAAGTCCTCCCAGATCTTCCCCATCTCCCTACCCACACAACTTCATGCTCAACACAAATTTTTATCTACTTCATTATGGCATTGTTTGTGAGAGAAATACAGGAGGCACCTAGACATCATTATTAGGCAGGTTAGTGAGCACATTATGACACACAGAGGCTGGAAATTACACAGTACCACCATTCAAAAGGAGGAGGAAGGCTGGTGTGTGCTGCCAGAAGGTCTTCAGGACATCTTGCTGAGTGAAAACGTAAGTGCCCAAGTCACTATCAAAGTCAAATCTAACTTTGAAAGTATACATGTGAGCATGCACGTGTACATAAAAAAATAGAATAAGAAATATGAAGGGCTACATACTAAACAGTAACTGGATTACATCTGGGGAAGAGAAAAGGCATGACAAGATTGCTAAAGACTGCCCCTGATGTACTTTTTTGTATTATTATTGCTTTTATCTTGTGAATATTTATTATTTTATGTGCGCGTGTGTGTGGTTAGGTGCATATGAGTGCAGGTTTTCACAGATGCCAAAGGTGTCAGATTCCCTGGAGCTGGAGTTGCAGGAGATTGTAAACCACCTGAGAAAGGTTCTGGTAATCAAACTCAGGTCCTCTGGAAAAGCAGTCTATGTTCTTAACCGCTAAGCCACCTCTCCAGTCCTGCTTTTACATTTTTAATAATTTTAGAACTTTATTATCACATCTTAAGTTTTTTAAAGGCAAATACATGGATGGGAGAAAATTAATTTATATTTTGAATAGACCATCAACAATTTTTTCTGCATTCTGATTTATTTCTTTTATGTTCTATTAGATGAGAAGAAAATCAAAATAGAGGAGATGATAATGGCTGCTAATTGCTAATTGTCTACTGGAGTGGCAGCTATTAGCATCCAATTCAGATCCCTTTTCCATCTAGTGCTTCCATCCCCACTGTTTGTGTCCACAGATAGATCACACCTTCTCCTTTCTCCAGGGAGCTGACCCACTGTCCCCACCCAACCATAGAAGCGGACCTCAGCCATTAATTGACTCAGTCAAAGTAGAACCGACCTGTAATGTATGCTCTAGAGCTCCAGGAAGGATCGGCCAAAGCTGATGACACTAACACTATATCACTATTTCACTTTTCCCTTACTAAATTATGGTTTTACAGAAAAATAGAACCCACTGGAGAATTTATAGAGGGTAAGGGAAGAGGAAGGAGAGAAAGGGAAAGTGGGAGGAGGTGGGGGAAGGGGAGAGAGAATAAGAAATAATCTCACATAATAGAGGCTGAGAAGCCCCCTATTTGTAGTTGGAGAGCTGCAGACCCAGTATTGACAAAAGTACAATTCCTGTTGTATTTCAAGGACCCTAGAAGAACCAGTGATGCTTGTTGCAGTCTGAAGGAAATGCAAGGAAACCGATGTCCTATGTGAGTCAGGGGAAGAGAAAGGGAATTCTTTCTTAGCCTTCCTGTTATATTCAGGTATTCTGTGGGTTAACTGAAGCCCATCCCATTGGGAAGGGCAGTCTGTTTTTATCAGTCTACTCATACAAAAATTGATCTCCTCCAGTCTCACCCTCACAAGCACACGACACTCAGAATAACGCCTGATTTCTGGGTAGCCAGTCAAGTTACCGAATGAGACTTACCATCACACCTGTTCTCTTCTCTTCTCTGTGTGTATTTTCTGAGATGTTCTTCCCAACAAAATGCTTGAACTATAATCCCCATCTCATTTCTAGGGAAAATGACTTAAAATCAACTGTATGTCAAGAATATTAGACATCAATATCCATCATTTTTCATCAGATAAAGCAGAATAACATAGTAGGAATCAATCTACCATAACAATTACTAGAATGGGTTGTGAGATGAGACATATCTTAAAAGACATATATGGTCCAAGCAGTGGTGGCACACGCCTTTAATCCCAGCACTCGGGAGGCAGAGCCAGGTGGATCTCTGAGAGTTCGAGGCCAGCCTGGTCTACAGAGCGAGATCCAGGACAGGCACCAAAACTACTGTCTTGAAAAAACCAAATAAAAAAGACATATATGTGTGTGCATGTGTGCACATACCCATAAATATATCGTGGGTGAACTTGGCCCAGTTATATAACCTCAATCAAGCTCAGCTTCCTCATTTGGAAATGAGGGTGACCATGGTACTCTGATATTTCATGGACTTGCTGTGAAGTTTAAACTGGACTCTCAATGAGTGACTGGGAGGAGATAACACACACTCATATGTCAGTAACACTCATATGACTCATATGACAGTGTTCATATGTCAGCATCTGGAAGAGAGTAAAAGCTCATAAAGATTGTCTAATGACATTCACATGTCAGTGCAAACCTGTCCCCTTGAAGTCTAGTCAGCTTGGAGACAACCGCAAGACCTCGCTTGCTTCTTGGCGCATTACCATGGTCTCTGTCCTTGACATCTGGGTCATCTCCCCTTTCACTCGCACAACACACACAAAACCCGTCACAGAACACTAGTGAACTTCACAGAGTTTACCAAAGGCTGGACCAGGGACAGGGGTGGGAAGCAGACTAGCAAGACCTGGAAAATGAAGAGGGGCTCACATCAGAGTAGAACTGACAACTTTTTAAATGACCTCCTGCATTCTTCGAGATTATCATACAGTTATATCATTCTCCCCTTCCCTTCCTACCTTCAAACTCTCCCATATGCCCCTCCTTGCCCCCTTTCAAATTCAAGGATTCCTTTTTTCATTAATTGCTGTTACATACATACATACATATTCCTAAATACATAAATACAACCTGCTCGGTTTGTATAATGTTAATTTTATGTGTGTTTTCAGGGATGACTATCTGATATTGGACAATCAACTTCTCTTTGCAACAGACAGAGACCAGCACAGAAAACCACAACCAAGAAAAAATGCAGAATTGTGGAGACCCATCCTAACATTACAACTCCCTCACGTACAGCTCAGAGAACACTGTGAAAGCAGAGGTAGAGAGATTGTAAGAGCCAGAGGAACAGGAAGCTTGCTGTTTGTTGTATGGTGTCTCCTGGGAACTTCAGAAGCTAACACCCATGGAGTCTCTCTCACCAATACGACGATCTAAACAGGAGCTGAATGTCAGCATATATGCTAACACGGGTGGGGAAAGCTCACCAGGCTTCAACCTGCACAAAGAACTACAGAATGCTGAGAGCCAGAGAAACAGCCTTCCCCAGAGGAGAGCCCGGACAAGTTTACTAAATTGGGGACCACCAAAATTTTTTAATGTCCTTGGGCCACCACCACTGTATAAGCTCTCTAATGGCTGGGACAAAAAAACTTGACAGAAGCAGTGTAATGGGTAAAAAGTCTATCTGGGCTCATGACTTTAAAGGACACAGGACACTACGGTGGGGAAGGCATGGAGGTGAGAGCATGAGGCATCTGGTCACACTGTATACACAATCAGGAAGCAGAAAGATGGATGCTTATTCCCAGCTTGCTTGCTCCTTTTCCTATTTTCATTCATTCCAGGACTCCAATCCATGAGCAAGTGCTGCCCACATTTAGGGTATACCTTCCCTCCTGTGTTCAACATCTCTGGAAACACGCCCATAGACACGTAGACACACCCAAGGGTGTGTCTCCCAGGTGATTCAAAGCCAGTCAAGTCAATGATAAAGTATCAAAACCTCACTGTTTCCGACTCCCTCCTTTTTACTGCCTCTTCTCACTCTAGTCTTCTTCCCTGTGCCCACTTATCCCCAACTTCTGTTCCTAGATTTCTCTCAGCCACATCCAAGGCATTAACCAGGAAGGGGGCTTTCCCTTTAGACCAGCTCACCCTCCCCGCTTAAGAAGGAAATTTCACAAACTCAATGCAGTTTTGCCTACAACAGAAACATAAATCCTAATGAGGATGAATTTTTGCCTTCATTTGCATATGAAGACATAGAGACTTATAGAACTCCTTGCCCAGGTCAAAGAGTAGAGCTGGAATTTGAACCAGAGCTTGCTTAATTCCACAGGCAGTACTCTCAAATGCGGTACTCCCCTCCCCCTAAACCTCCGAGAGAGGCCATTTGGCAACATGCAAGTGTGTGGCAACAGTCTGCACCATAACCTCAGCCAGCTGTCCCTCAGAAATGCCAGTGCTTTCAAGGGACGTGGGCAAAGTAGCATGAATTATTCAGCACGAATCATCAGTCCCATTATGGAAACAATGCAATAAACATAAGCCGCCATCTTCTATGAAGGGTGATTTTCATGCTCATTTGAGAGGCCATATTCTTTTGATTTCCTTTCTTCACACAAGTTGTTTCTGCATGCAAGCTCTTAGATTCTCTCCTACTTGGAATGATAGAATGTAATGACTCTGTGCATAATGGGATATGTGTTCAATGAGTATTTAATAATTAACTAAATGAATGACAGTGTTTGTTTCAGTAGTGTGCGGCAGATGGTGGGTAGTGGGAGGTGTAGAGGCCACAGAATGGAGAGAGATCTATTGTTGAAGAGATTTTAATCTCAATTCCATTTGGGCCCAAAGAAGGTGGATTCAGTCTTCATTACTTAATAACTGCCCCACAGATCTAAACCCATGCCCATTTTACCACTCTTCTATGAAGGCTTATTTATACAAAAGGACTAAGTGTTTGCTTTTGCTTTGTTGTCAAAGAAATCTCTTATTCACTGAGTTGTTTCAGACCCTAGCAAAAACAATTTTCAAAGGACAGTGAGTCAAGCTTCCATAAGAGTTCTAAAACCAGCTTTGAAGACTTCAGGAAAGAAACACTTCTACCTGGACAAAAGTTCAGGGACCAGTGAGGTGAAAGCCCTTACCACATAAGCCTGACAACTGAGTTTGATCCCTGGGTCCTATGGTGTAGAAGGACAGAACTGACTCCCTGGAGTTACAACTAATCTCTACATAGATGGTATGGTACACACACACACCTGCATTCACAGGCACACATTGTACACAAATAATAAAATTAAATATTTCATTATTGTTATTAATTAAAATTGAGGGGAAAATATCAGGGGCTGGAGAGATGGCTCAGAGGCTAACAGGACCCAAATTCAGTTCCCAGCACCTACATCAAGTGGCTCACAACCTCCTGTAACTGCAGCTCCACCAGATCAAGGCTTTTGACTTCCATGGGCACCTGAACTCAAGTGGACATATCCACACAGAGACATATCCACACACCATAATTAAAAATGAAAGAAATATTTTTTTAAAAAAAAATCAGATTGACCATCAGTTCTTACCACACATCACTACTATTCTCTGGGTAATCAGCACAGCAATTAATATATGTTGGTTTTCATAATTTTAAAGGCAAGTAATCACAATCTGGAAATGTTTACAAAATGTTATTTGGCAAAATTTTAAATCTTGAGACCCCAAAGTAAAAATCTGTAAAGACAAAATAAAAGGGGGAGGAACATTCTACCAGATTATCAAACATGAACATCTTGATGGCTCAGCCCTGAAGAAGACCACCCCCTTAAGGCTCGGGGAACATTGTAGAAGAGGGGCAGTGAGTAAGAGCCAGGAGATAGGGTGAAGGGCTGTAAAATGCCCTCCTCTAGATTCAACGCAACCACTGTTGTGTAATCACAACTGACATTACCTACACCAGACCTGGACAAGACTGGCCTCATCAATAATCAGTCATGGAAAGAAAGGGGCTCATGGGGCCCTACCCCTCCCTTCTGAACAAATGGCTACTAATGGAGTGTGGGAGAGGTGGAGTCATTGCCTTCAATTATGTACCTGCTGCTGAGCTCACCAGACTCCAACAGATAACTCCAAACCCAAAGTCACACAGAGGGCCCTGGTTAAACTCAGTGGGTCACAACGCAAAATGAATAGACAAGAACATAAGAAAGAAACTTGTGGTGATGTGGGGATCATATGGTGTTATCGGGGAGATGGAGAGGGTTGGGGAGAATGGTCACTGTGTATCATGTACATGTATGAAATGGCCAAGATACAAATGTGGTTAATACAATAATAACTACTGTTAAAGAGAAACTTCCCTTAAGGTTCCCTAAAGTATTTTCACACAGTAACAAAGCCCCTTTTTTCAATTTTCTAAAAATTATAAGAATCTTAGGTACAAATGAACTTCACTGAATACATTTTTTAAGAGCACTATGGTTCGCTTCCCAGGGAGACACTGTTGGGAAGTAGAGCCTAGTAAGAGGTGAATAGGTCATAATTGCTCTGCCTTCACTGGGTCAATGTCATTACCATGGGAGTGATTTGGTTATCACAAGGGTGATGTTACAAACTTGCTCCCAGGGGCTGGAAAGATGGCTCAGCAGTTAAGAGCATGGGATGCCCCTCCAGAGGTCCTGATTCAATTCCCTGCCACCACATGGTAAACTCACAAACATGCTTCCACACTTCTTGCTTTCTCTTGCCTTCTCCTCCCACTCTGTTTTTCAACATGGGGGAAAAAACAGCAGGACAACCCTTATCACATGCTGATACCCTGATACTGAACTTCTCAGCCTCTAGATCTATGAATTTTCTCTTTAGAAATCCTCCAGGGTGTAGCATCCCAGCAATAACACCACAAAGAGGGTTGAGAGAAGCACTAAAGTCATTTGTGAAGACTCTGCTCTCGTGACTTAATCATCTCCAGTGGCTCCACATCTTAGGACTGTTACACTAGGGGTTCATTTCAACGTGGGAATTTGGGAAAACACACCCTTCAGACCACAGTGAGCTCCTAGTGTTGATATTCCATCTTAATCAAGCTCAAGGAGGAGAAAACTTCAAGCTCTAATACCTGGAGTTAGAGTTTGGTTCAAAAGCCCAGTTCTCAGAACTTTAACTGATGAGTGGCAGGCAACTTTTCTCCTAAGTTTGATGACTTGAGTCCTGCACAGTCAAGGACACAGAGGCTCCCTTCTGTTGTTTTTACTCTCTTGGGGGGGCCCACCACCCAGCTCCCAACTAAATCACACACAGAGGGTTATTCTTAAGTATGAATGCCAGCCTTAGCTTGGCTTATTTCTAGCCAGCTTTCCTTAACTTAAAATTATCCCATCTGTCTTTTGTCTCTGGGCTCTTACCTTTTTCTATTTCTGTATATCTTTCTTTCTTATTCTGTTGCTGGGTGTGTAGCTGGGTGACTGGCCTCTTTCGTCCTCTTTATTTGGCTACTTCTTCCTCTTCCTCCCAGATTTCTCCTTCTATTTATTCTCTCTGCCTGCCAGCCCCACCTCTCTCTCTCTCTCCTGCCTTGCTATTGCCATTCAGTTCTTTATTAGACCAGTCAGGTGTTTTAGACAGGCAAAGTAACACAGCTTCACAGAGTTAAACAAATGCAACATAAACAAAAGTAACATACCTTAAAATAGTATTCCACAACAGCCTTCCAAAGCCTTCTGCAGACAAAGGAACAGCTTCTTCTTTAATTCACCCAAAGGGATGAATTTTAGCCTCCTTTAAAACAGTGGTTGAACTTAAAATGTTCCTTGGTATATATCCTTCCTTCTATTTGGTAAGAAAATAGAAAATATATGTAGGAGACAATCTGGAATTCCATCTTTGTTTCTTCATTTAAACAACAATAACAGAACAAAAGTGATACAGAAGCAATGAAGGAAGGATTCCCCTTTACAGATATTTGTGAGAGAAAGCAATACAAGATTGAAAGGACATTTGTTAGAGAGCAGGACCCACAACAAAGTACTGAGAACTGAACCTGGAAAAGACCGTCTTAATTCCAAAGGTCTCCCTGATGTTTGCCAGGCCTTCTGAATACCCAGAATCTATGTTCTTCCCCTCAGCCCTGCTTCCATTCTTTCATAACGCCTCAAGCCTCGATTTAAATACTGGTGACATTCAGGAGAAGTAAAAACCGCAGAGAGACTGAGCACTGCCTGCCACAATGTAGGCCACTGTAAAGAAGGCAGGATAGCCACAGGTGACCTCACCACTCCTACTGATCTGTTTGGGGCCAGAGAAAAAGGAGACAAACTGTTTTCCAGGACATCCGGCTCTGAGGAGGTGCCATCCAATTCAAGGGCAACCTGGTGAGGAGAGACACCCAAGAAGCACGGGAGCGCATAATTGGTGCAAAAGAACAAAACGAAGCTAGCAGATGAGAATGTTCAAGAAAATCCGTCTTTTGGCATACTGCTCCAAAACAACAGGCATGTTGTTTCTGAAGGAAGAAAAAAATGCCGCAATAAGCGGTTAAAACATAAGCACATGTCTTTGATCCCAGAACTCAGGCGGTTCTAAGACAAGGAGGACCAGCCTGGGTCAAGTGGTAAGCCCCTATGCAGGAGAATCAGAAACAGTCTTGCTGGGTAGAACGGACCTATGACATGCAGGTAGAAGAGGGGTAAGGGTGCCATATCAAACAAGGGCCTTAGCTAATGCTGGGCTCCCAATAATCAGGGTATGAGCAAGGACTTGAAACGGTGTATTCTGAAGGAAACACAGAAAAAAAGAAAGAAAAGTGTAGTGATATTTGTAATCTAAGAAATAAAGCTTGCCTGAAGATCAGAGGACAGAGCCAGCCACAGAGTTAAACACAGAGGTCAGACAGTGGTGGCATACACCTTTAATCCTAGCACTTGGGAGGCAGAGATCCTGGATCTCTGTGAGTTCAAGTCCACACTGGGCTACATGAGATTGATCCAATCTGGAAGAGAAACAGAGCCAGGCAGTGGTGGCACACACCTTTAACCTCAGTATTTGGGAAGCACACATGCCATTAATCCCAGCACGAGGAAAGTTGAGATGGGAAGCGAAATGGCTGGGTGGAGAAAGACATATAAGGTGTGAGGAGACAGGAACTCAGCCCTTTTGGCTAAGGGCTCAGAGGCATTCAGTCAAAGGATTCATGGAGTTGGCGAGGTGAGAAGTGACTGTGGTTTGTTCCTTTGTCTCTCTGATCTTTCAGCATTCACCCCAATATCTGGCTCTCGGTTTTTATTATAAGACCATTCAGGATTCGTGCAACAGAAGAGAAAACAGGAAAGTGAAACTAGAAGGGAAGGGAAGCGGCACAGGGTGTACTCATCAGGGTGTACTCATCAGCACTTTCCCCAGTGCAGGCCTCTGCGGCTGAATTCCTCAAGAGGGGCTCTGGAAACAGCATAGAGCACACACCAGCACCCTCCCACTGGAGGAGGATCAAGACCGTCAGGTATATATCCACCGACCCTTGCCCATGATGGCTGGATCTCCTGCTGAGGCATTAATTCCCAGAGATGTTCTGCTAGGAGCCAAAAGACCTCGTGGATGAAGAGCTCCAGATGGCTGCAGTGATAAGCAGTCCAAGTATTCGGACACAGCAAATTTCAATGAGGAATAGAGGCAGGATATTATGAATAATTCCTGCAATAGTTTCATTGACAAAGTTCGGGACTCTGGGTTCTAGTCTAAGTGCAATAGGATGCACTGAAGTGTTCTGGGCATTTGCAGCTGAGCATAAGATGGCCATTCTTGCTGCTATGTGGAGAATGGTGGGAAGGAGGCTAGCAGCCCAGAGTTGGGGTGCCAGTCATCCCAAAGCCCTGTGTAGTTTAAGGCTAAGCAGTTCCTATACTTGTCTCAGAGAGGCTAACCCTCAGCATCTCAGAGATACCACAGCTTTTAGCCACCTGCCCCAGTGCTTCCCTCCTTGCTCTCCCAGGGGCAATTAATCTGATCCATGACCATTTTGACCTGGCTTCCAGGATGACACCTGGCCCAGGCTTCTCCTTTACTGAATAATCTCATAACTTGCATTTATATGAAGATGAGGGGCCATCTTGTCACCTAGAGACATTCTGTATTCACTGGCAAATGGGAGACTTGGAGAACTTGGCCTTGAAAAGTAACATGGAGCCAGTCAGTCCATTCAAATCTTGGCCTTCCACTGACGTCCCATGTGACCTGTGACAAACTACTGGAGGTTGCCAAGGCTGTAAAATGGAGATGAAATTCCTTTCACCAAGAGTTTAGGACAATAACTGAGATATTCAAAAGTACCTGGCACATAACGCATGCCAACAAATAGGCACATTTTGAGACTGTTGATACTTATGTACAATAAACATTCAAGTCTGTCCTTACCACAGAGTATCCCTGACAAAAGAAAGATGTCAACATGAAATAGAGTTAAAAAACACCCACACATGCATTCTTCCACTTTGTTTATTCTGATGATCTGCCTGGTTTAGAGAAATTCAAGCCAAGGTTTTCTCCCATTATCCTGGAAGGGAAAAAAAAAAAAAAAACTGGCTGAATGTGATGTTCCCTGAACATCTAAGAAATCATTTGCCTTATTGTTTGGGCACTTCAGACTGTCAGAGAACGCCAAAGCAAAATCTAAGGAATACTAAGAAATGCCTGACACGCCGATGCCAAAATCAAAGAGGAATGTTTCAGATTTATTTTAAAGACACTTATGGAGAAAATAGTGTTTTTCCTGGAAATACAAGTGCTGTGATGAGCGAACATTAATATGATGTCAAGAAAAAGGTGCCGCTTTCTTCTGTCCGCTGATGTGAAGAGCATGATGGATAGCAATTCAAAGCTAGTGGTTTGCCAATCATGAGCTCCTCACCAAAAACACAGGAGCTATTTGGGGTTTGC
>CABHPH010142079.1:16706-49256 GCA_902168325.1 Peromyscus nudipes | reverse complement strand
CTTCTTCTTCTTCTTCTTCTTCTTCTTCTTCTTCTTCTTCTTCTTCTTCTTCTTCTTCTTCTTCTTCCAGCCACTCACCCTACTGACTCTAACAGTTCCTTTCCCTTGCCAGCCTCTCAGGTAGACCCAAAAGTCTGGGACACCCAGAACCCTTCTATTACTAGGCACCATCAGCCTATTACTTTCCAGTTATAGGACCCTACCAGACATATTACCCAAGCTCAGTACCCTCTCTCACTCCAGAGCCTAAGAGGATTTAAGCCTACCATTTCTGACCTTCTCAGGAAAAAGCTGCTATGCCCAACCTCTTTGCCTTTTAACACCCCCATACTTGCAGTTAAAATGTCTAATGGAACCTACCACCTGGTTCAAGACCTCCAGCTCATTAATTCTGCAGTGGTCCCTCTCCGTCTGGTAGTGTCTAACCCTTATACTCTCCTGTCCAGGGATAGGGCTTCCTACTTCTGGCAAGCAGCAAGACACTGTGAATAGGGCAAACACAGATGCCCCTCTAGTTCTGAAATGATCCTTCTACAGTCAAATTGGGTCTACACTAGGGAGACTAGGAAGAAGACTGGAAGAACATGGAGGAGTCTATAGCTGTGGTCCAGGTTTGAACATAGGATCTGGCTGGGTGTGTGGCCAAGGGAAAGAAAAGGACAGAGTGGTGATGAAAGACAGGAACCTCCTAGGACTTGCTGACTCCACCCAGTGTCTACAGGCTTATATAGTATTGAGGTAGGGGGCACTTTCTATGATAAGGCAGGGGAAATGAGAGCTCTATTTAGTAGGAGCTCGGTTTCCATTTCCTTAGAGAAGGAGCACAGCCCAATGCTTGCACAATATCATGAAAGGAATCCTCTTGCCTGAACCATTAATGAAAATGGAAGAGAGCAAATTTTGAATGTTTATTTTATCGCCATCAGTAAAAAGTTTGAAATAGAAGGGAAATAGATCAGGAGAAAACATTATTGGCTGTGTCTCCATGAGACACTGATTGTGGGACAGGTGAGGTAACTTTAGAATAGTGGTGGAGGAGGGGGGATTGTCTCTTTCATCTGTTCTAAGCCCTTTGCTCATGACGAACTCCCATCATAGCCCCAGAGAGGGAAGTCTGTTTCCACCGGTGCCATTGCTGAAGAAGAGCCTGAATCTGAGGTTCTGTGGAGCATCTGCTTGGAAAGACAGGACCCTACTTCAGAGTGAGGAGTGGGGGCATATGTGCCTTCAAAACACCAGTGTCTATGGGGACTAGGAAGATGGAGATGCTGTTTTCTGATAGTTTGTCCACAGGACTCCTGGGACTTTGCTCCACAAAAATTGTTTAAACAGTCACCCCCTCCAACACACACACACACACACACACACACACACAATGCTCACAGCCTATAATGACCAATCCCTCTCTCCCAGTACTCACAGCTGAACAGTTCTCTCTCAAAAGGTCAGCTGAACACTTTGGAGTATCACTTTGCAGATGAGGTTGATATAATGGCCCTGAGGTCATAGGCTGAAGGTGAGCTCTGAGGAATGGAGAACCCCAGGCTTCTTAGAGTTGAGGTCAGCCCCTGTCCAGAAGAAGATGAAAGGACTGCTCCCCTGGCAGGACCCTGGAAGGTTGCATCTTGGGTGTTCTGGGTGGCCAGACTGCAGGGGTTTCAGGGAAAAGATGTCAGATCTCTGCTAGGACTAAAGAGGGGAGAAAAGGTACCTTGACTCCAGGGAGTGAGATAGACCCCTACTGTAACACTGAAAGGGACAAAACTGTCCCCGGATTCTCTATTCCTTCTGGCCATACTGCCCTAAGACCAGAGCAAAGCAAAGACCAGCATTCTGTCCGTTCTTATATGTGGTCTCCACAATCTAACTTATCTCCTCAGGTCCCAGCCCACCTGTTATCCTCAAGTGCAGCTTCTTATCTGTGTAAGGATATCTCTACCAACTGTGCGTGTGGAAGAGCTTCCTGTGTCCTCCATTCTGGTACCTTTGATACTCAGACAGTAGCTGTTGGTCTTGATGTTCCCAAATGGATGGAATCTTCCCTGGGTCTCTGTCTTCACTGTTTTGTTTGGGTTGTTTGTAATCACAGGATCATCATAGTTTATGTCACCTCCATCCTGGAACCAGGCCATGTAGAATGGTAGAAGAGGTTGGGTAGAAGAAGAAGAAGCAGGGCACCAGCACACACAGACCCCCTTGTACTACCACTGACGCACACACCTAGAGCTCTGCATTCTCCAGCAGAGACCCAGAGGGAACAAAGCAACAAAACAACAGCAACTGTCCATGCCATCCCTTTCCCCTCAGCCTACTACTCACCAGTCCACAGCAGGGGCAGCAGCAGCAGGACCAGAATTCTGCACCTTCCAGGACTGGAGCCCGTCGTGAGTTCTGTTGGGGAAGAAGTGACAGATGTGGGGTTGGGTTGATGAAGCCCAATAGAAAGCCAGATAGTGGGAGAAGCTACCAAACACCAAAGGAGAAGTTGAATGTTATGTGCTTCTGGAAGTGGTGGTGAGATAGGGTCTTGCCAATCACTGGTCCCTGCACCGTTACCAGAGACTGGAGGTGATATGGCTAGAATCCGCAGAGGGTTAAAGGCTTGTCCAGACAGAAAACTGGAAATAGTCACCTTCTGCATAGTGGTTAAATGAGCAGTGAGCTCCATGGGTGTATATAAAAATAGGACTATACACAAAGGTCAGTCTCAGTATTTGCTGAAGCTGAGCTGTTCCTAGACTTGATTTGAGACTACCAAGAGAGTAAGGTTCAGCCAGGCGGTGGTGGCGCACGCCTTTAATCCCAATACTAGGGAGGCAGAGGCAGGCGGAGCTCTGTGAGTTCGAGGCCAGCCTGGGCTACCAAGTGAGTTCCAGGAAAGGCGCAAAGCTACACAGAGAAACCCTGTCTCGAAAAACCAAATAAAAAAAAAAAAGAGAGTAAGGTTCTGTTCTTCATGTGTATCATGTGTGCATGGAAAAGAGCATCCTCCACCAGCTCCTTAGGCTTTAGAGTTCTGGACTCTCTAGGATTTGCAAGAGCAAATTCCTTTCCTTGTGACAAGAGAGTCAGTGATGGGAGCCCAGGTAAAGTCAATGTGGGAGGAATCTTCTTCTGTCAGGAGGGAATGCAAGTTCTCAGATACACCTTCTTTTCTCTTCATAATCAACACAAACGTGGTCCCAACCATCATCGTGGGGTCTCTGGATCCCATGACCATGCTTTCCAACAAAAGATGCTAGACCTGGTGTGAGTGTACATAGTAGGTCTGTATGATGTTTGGTTTTGATGTCAACTTGCCACAGATTAGCATGACCTGAGTGGGAAGCCTCAACTGAGGAGCTGTCTTAATTACCTTCTGGTAGCAGCCCAGATAAAGGGGCATGACAGGAGGAAGATCATTTTCCTTTTGCTGACTTGGTCTTCCCTTTAACTGCTGAATAACTTTATCTCATTGCTGCTGTTTCTGGTTCCTTCACTGCTGTCAGAACCAGCATCCCCAGGCTTCCATCTCTGACAAAAGATCAGTCATTCTTGAGGAACCCTCCTGGTTTGGGGTACCTGAATGGGAGTGCCAAGCATCTGCCAGATTCACAGCTCTCTCAGTGTGAGAAAATTATTGTTACCATTTCAAAGCAAGCTGATTTAACATATCTCTCTCTCTCTCTCTCTCTCTCTCTCTCTCTCTCTCTCTCTCTTTCTGTGTCTGTCATTCTCTTTCACACACACACACACACACACACACACACACACACACACACACACACACACTTATCCTATTGGTTCCATTCCTCTAAAGAACCCTAATGCACTCTTGAGAAATGGGTATTTGGAAGACTTGAATGTGGCTACTGTTGTAGGGTAGGGACGAAGTCAAATGGGTCACTGGTGCTTGATGGGCAGTCAGTTCAGTGAGGGATGCTGTCTGGAAAAATAAGGTTGATCCATATATGAAAGATAGTATGTGATGACTGTTTTTGTCTTTATGAGTTTGGGACACCTCAGTTTATATTTTTCAGGATCACCATTTTCCTTCTAATTTCACGATTTTATTTTTCTTTAAAATTGATTAATATTCCATTGTGCATATGTACCACATTTTCATTATCCACTCCTCTGTAGACGGACATCTAGACTGGTTCTATTTTCTTGCTATGGTGCACATAGCAGCAATAAACATGGACGTAGCTGAAGTTTTCTCCAGTCCTGCCTGGCCCACAGTTAGGACAAATCTCTCTCACCTGCCAGTCCCGCAGCCACTCAGACCCAACCGAGTAAACACACAGAGACTTACATTACTTACAAACTGTATGGCCATGGCAAGCTTCTTGTTACCTAGTTCTTCTATCTTAAATTAACCCATTTCTATTTATCTATACTTTGCCACATGACTCGTGGCTTACCGGTACTTTACATCCTGCTCCTCATCCGTGGCCGCTGGAAGCATCTCCTCCCCTCCACCTTCCTGTTACCCCAATTCTCCTCTCTGCTAGTCCCACCTATACTTCCTGCCTGGCTACTGGCCAATCAGGGTTTTATTTATCAATCAATCATAGCAATACATTCACAGCATAGAGAATATCCCACAACACATGGATGTGCAGATGTCCCCATGATAGGATTATGTATGTATAAAGAAGTACAAGAGGGTAAAGTCTAAAGATCTAGAAAGAAGATCAACAGAGAGTAATATTATGTACTAAGGGAAGATCAGGGTGAAGAGAAATACACATAAGACATGGAAGAAGATCAGTATTGGGGGGTGGGACTACAAAGGAGGGATGGAGTAACAGAGATGGGAAGATGGGGAGAACTACCAGAACACTTTGTTCTAGAATTTTTGGGATAGTACCTAACACATGATATGATGATTTAAAAATATAAAAAATAAGATGGAATGCGATAAAGACATTAAATATTGGCCTCTCACTTCCACATGAACACCTTCTCCTGAGATTTTATATATAGATAAAGAGAGAAAGAGAGAGAGCGCTAACACATAACAGAACTCAGTATATTAATTTAAATGTTCATCTTATTCCTAAGCACTCCTCAAGAAACACTAAGAATAATGTTTGGCACAAATTTCTGGGTACATTATGACCCAGAATTAATCACCCCAGAGAGAATATTATTATCTCTTTATTTTAAATATTTTATCTTATATTTATGTTTTAATTTCATATGTATAAATGTTTTACCTGCATGCATGTCTGCGCACATCATGCATTCCTGGTGCCCACTGAAGTCAGAAGGCGGCATTGGATCGCCTAGAACTGGAGTTACAGATGGTTATGAACTGCAATGTAGATGTTGAGAATTGAACCTGGGTCCCAGAGAAGGGCAGCCAGTGTGTTCTTAATCTTAATCCATGTCTCCAGTCCCACCCCCTCTCTTTTTCCTTTGTTTGTTTAGAATTTCATACATTTGTACAATGTATTTTCATCATATATAGTCATATCCAACTCTTTCTTCCCCAATTTTTTCCATGTCTACCACTTACCCTTCTCAAAATCATATCCTCTTCATTTATTATAATGTGTGTGTGTGTGTGTGTGTGTGTGTGTGTGTGTGTGTGTGTAGTCTACTGAGTCCAGTTATCATTGCCTGAATGGATACTAATTTAGGGCCAGCCACCTGGACATGAGAAACTTATCAGAAAGCTGACTCTCCCTGCCTCCACAGTCAACTGCCTATAGCTCCTTAACTAGGGGCAGGAAATTGTGAGACTGTCCCTTATCAGTGCTGGGATGTCAGTGATGTAATCTTGTGCAGACATCCATATTGTTGAGAGTTCATCTCTGCGGCATGCCTGTCCTAGGTGTAATGGAGACTTTTTTTTTTTTCTGAGACAGGGTTTCTCTATGTGACAGTCCTGGATGTCCTGGAACTTACTCTGTAAACAAGACTGGCCTCAAACTCAGAGATCAGCCTGCCTCTATCACCCCAGTTCTGGGATTAAAGACGTTTGCCACCACCGCCCAGTGTGAAGACTATTCTTGAACACAGAAAGTCAGTTCTCTCCTTCTGCTATGTTAGTTTGGGGGATAAAATTCAGGTCATCATCTTTATTGGCAAGTGTCTTTATCCCTTGAGCCATCTTACTGGCCTCTACGTAGTGGAGTTTTACTTAGACATAAAAATGGATTAAATTACATCCTTCAGGAAACTTAATGATGGTCGAGGTCTGATTAAGTGGAACATGTCTGAGTAAATCAGAAAGAGCCCAAAATTGAGGATATAACTGAGCCATTTCACCAGCCCCGAACAGTGTTGGCTACTTCATTAAATGCATAGAAGGAGAAAAGGTGAGAGATGATAATAGTGTTTAGGTTTTAAGCAATTGTTAGGCTTAATTATGCTATGTGTAGAGAAGGAAAACAACTTCAAAATGTGTGTGTGTGTGTGTGTGTGTGTGTGTTTGTATCTGTGTGTGTGTCTGCGTGTGTGTGCATGCATTTGTGTGTACACACCCAAAGGCCAGAGGAGGATGTCAAGTGTCCTGCTCTATGTCTCTCTGCCTTATTGCTTTGAAACAGGGTCTCTTGCTGATCCTGGAGCTGAGATGGTGGCTAGCAAACCCAAGAAAGCCTCCCCCATCTCAGTACTAGGATTACAGGTGTATGTAACCTCTCTCAGCTTTTTATATATGAATGGTGGGGATTCAAACTCAGGTCCTCATGATTGTGCACCAAGCATTCTTACCCACTGGGACATTTTCCCAGTCTGTCCTGAAGGGAATTATAAAAGGAAGACAAATGTGAGCACAACTTGGGACATGTTAGGCTAGATATGTGTTTTAGACACAGAGTGGAGGGTGAGCAGCAGATGTGAATCTGGAGTCAGAAAAAATTATGGCTAGTCACATGAACACATTCATCAACATTTGGTGGCCAAAAGTCAGCAGCCTGGCTGATGTCACAGGGGCATGAGTTTAGCAAGAACTATTTGTGACAGCTCTGTGAGCTGAGCATCAGATCCCTCCTCCCACTCAAAGGTGGCATAACCATTGCAACTCAGCCATGGACTTGAGGGGGTCATGGGAGCCAACAGATTACCCTGTGAATTTCTTTTGAAAGTATTTTGTGTGGAATTGCATCCTAAAATTACATATAGGAACTGTAGCTCAGTTGGTAGGGCACTTGCCAAGCATGTCTGAGGCCCTGGGTTTGGTCCCTACTGCATAAACCAGGTGTGGAGATGAAAGCTCATTTATACAACACTAATAAGCAAAAAAAAAAATCGATCTGGGCCTTAGTACGCAACTTTAATTGCAGCACTTGGGAGGCAGAGGTAGGTTTCTGCCAGGAGCCATTCCCCGGAGGTGGATGGGTCCTGCAGAGGGTGTAAGGAGTCAGCGGAGAAGGAAGTGAGCCAGGCCATGGTGGTCGGGAGAATCTTGCAGCCTGACTGACTAGCAGCCAGAGTGTTTCTTTATTTATACAGAATTTAGTTAGCAGGGATACATTCATGATGTTCCAAAACATAGATCATATCATTTTTGGTTTTGGACATGTGTTTCACTTCTTTTTGCTCATCTTTTTGTCATCATTAATAAACTATGACAGGACAGAGTTATCATTTCCAATCATTTCCCTTCAAGTTTTGACATCATTAATAAACAGAGTTATCATTCTTACTCATAAACCCCATAACCCAATTTTTGAGAATCTAGAGGCATATGACAGCCTGTGCTCAGGCTGGTTGTTTTGGTTGCTTCAAGGACATTAGACCAAAACAAAATCTTCAACCACCCTGGGCCGTTTGCCATGTCCCAAGCAGTGTATTGTTAACTCTTAGTGGTCAGAGTGCCCAGGAAAAATCCTCAGGCCAAAACTGCTGCAGTTATAATTCAAATTCTGGCATAATACAATCAATGTTCACATTTATATCTTTATAGAATTGGTCTATATGTCTAATCCTGGCATTCTGTTGTTCCTTGGTCATATGACATTATAGTGGCTCTACATGAGCTAACTTCTAAGAGAGGGAGGTCCTGACTTCTTATACTTTTATCATCTTTCCACTCTGTACTTTGCTTATCAATATGTCTCTATGTGGGGCAGGGTTGTATGCCAGGTAATTGTCTGAGTGTACAGTGGGAAGAGGTTTGTAATCTGAACTGTGGTCAACTCCTCTAGCCCACCGGATCTTGTTGACCTTTTTAAATAAACTTTGTTTTGAATATCTTGTTCCTGTGTAAGTAGAGGGACAGATGTTTCAAGAAAGTCTCATAGCCTCATGAAGAGGCCTCTGGCTTCCTCTTTATGTGTCACAACCTCCAAGGCATAAGGAAGACCTTCAAGTAGATAAGGATATCTTCCTCAAAGTGGGGAGGGGGATTGTATGTTCAGGACTTTCCTGAATAAGCTTAGAAGCAGCATTCCTGGGAGAAGGCATAAATGATTCATAAGGAATTTTCCATCAACCCAATATCCTCAAGTGCCCCAAGTATGTAACAGGTGGAGGTGAAAACCAAAGGTGGCATGGCAGCCATCATGTGGCTCAGCTCTGCTGCATCTTCATCAAGCAGCTGTGCTGGCTTTATGACTTCTGCCCTTCTTTCATATAAGACTGTGCCAGGTTTCTATGAGTTTGAAGCCAGCACAAAGCATTGTCTGTGTAGCAAGTTCTAAGCGAGCCAGGGCTACACAGTGAGACCCTGCTTTAAAAAAAAAAAAGCAACTGTGTAGGTTGCCAAGGTCATGAAATACGTCTGAAATCTTGGCACAGGAGGCTAAAACAGGAAAATTGTGAGTTTGGGGTCAGCCTGTGCTATATAGTAAGATGATCTAAACACCCAACCCCCCCTCCCCCCCAAACACACAGAGGGCTCTGAAGATGCCTTGGTCAGTGAGTGTTTATCATGCAAGCAAGAAGACCAGTTTGATCATTAGCTCACATGTTAAAGAACCGGGGCACTGATGCTCAATTGGAATCTCAGTGCTACTGGGAAGAGGCATGCTGTGGTTCATCATCTCCAACAGTGGCAGTCTAGCACACACACATAGGGGCACAAGCCACTGCTCATACTTGGAGATCGGAGGACAATTTTCACTGGTCAGTTCTCTCCTTCCATCATAATGGTCCCAGCGATGGAACTTGGGTCATCAGGCTTGGCAACAAGAGTCTTCACCCACTGAGTCATCTCACCGGCCCTAAAACCAAGAGTTTACTGAATATTTGGAAGATCTAACATTCATCAATGGTGGCTATCAGCTGAGGCCCAGCAAGAACTGAACACCTCCACAGTGCTGCAATGCACACTCCATGCTCCAGCTTCCTTCTGTGATCCAAAGCCTCTGCGCCAGTCCCACGGTAGTGCCCAGTAATTTCCTTATGCTGACAAGCTTCATTCATTCTCAAAATTCCTTGTTCACGTTTGTATTTAATCTTGGGGTTGTTGGGCCAGCCAAGCAAAATCCCACAGTCTACAAGTTCTTTCTCCTTTCCTCCTCCCCTCTCTCTGTGCCTCTCCATTCTCTTTCTACCTTTATTCCCCTTCATATTTAAAATTTTAATTGTCAAAAGTCAAAGTCATTTGGACGCAGGAAGACAGAAAGTCCTCTGGCTCCCCCTCCTGGAACAGACAAAGTAAGCATTTGGGAACATATTTCAACCATACACTTCTGTAGTTGGCATTCCTTTTGGGAACTGTGGATATATTCAGCTCAGCCTCCCACAAAACTGGATAGAATTCCATCTTCTGATGCAGCAATCTGCTAAATTCACACAACAAGTGCAATGGTTTTCCAAGTCCTGCCCCATTCCCACCCTCCCAGTTCCTCCCCTATTCCCATGAGGCCGTTTTGGATTTTCAGGGCTGTCTTGTCTTTGTTTTTACCATTCCTGTTGCTGCCTTTTATTCCCTTTTCTTATTTAGGGCATCTTCTAGTAACTCATTGCAATGTTAACTATAATCATACTAGCAGCCTTGTTCTCCTTCACCCCTCTTTCATCTTAAAGGAAAAGAAGAGAGGGAGGGAGAGGGCGAGAGAATCTGAGACTGTAGATTGAGCATTTTATTTCACTGGGGACCTGAAAATGCAGAGCCACTTGCCAAAAATTTCGATTTATGGTTGTATTGAGTAGGCAAGCAGATTTTCAAAATAATTAATTTATTTCTGTTATTGATTTAGTATGTGTGTATAGTGTGTGTGTGCATACTCAGTGGAAGCCAGAGGCCAATCATCTCCCTCTATCTCTCTCAACCTTATTTTACTTATCCAACTTATTGAGAATTTAATAGATACATGTCATGTTTCAATCAGGTCCACCACCACCCCCCATTTCCACCCTCCCAATTCCTCTCCTATTTCCACAATCACCATTTCAATTTCTCGTGCCTTTTCTCTTTCCTGAACACCCATGGAGTACATTGATTCTGCCTGTATATGTATGGGTAATCTACTGGAGCTCGTATAGGCTTCTAAGGGGCTGCATTCATGAAGAAAATTGACTCTTCCTCTCTTGGCAGCTATTAACTACCAATGGCGTCTCTGCTAGGGGTGGGATTTTGTATGGCTTGATTGTGTGCGTGTCTCGTGCATGCTGTCACACCTGCTATCATATGTGTGACTGCTCTGTCATGTCCAGAAAACACTGTTTTGCTGTAGTCATGCACTACCTTGCTTGTCAAGACAGTCTCTCACAGAACCTGAACCACACTGATTCGACTTGGCTGTTTAGCCAGCAAGCTCCAGGGACCCTCCTGGCTCCACCTTTCCAGAGCTGGGCTTCCAGATACAAGCATCTCCATTCACCTTTTATATGAATACTGGGGATTGAACTCAGGTTCTCACTCTGAGACAACAGACACTTTAACAACTGAACCGTCTCTGCAGCCTCCTATTTTCAAAATGAGATCTGGTGCCCTCTTCTGGCCTGCAGGGATACATGCAGGCAGAGCACTGTATACATCTTAAATAAATAAATAAATAAATAAATAAATAAATAAATAAATAAATAAATAATAAGTAAATAAATAAGTAAGTAAATATGTAAGTAAGTAAGTAAATAAATAAATAAGTAAATAAGTAAGTAAGTAAAAAATAAGTAAATAAGTAAATAAATGAATAAATAAATGTTAAAAAAGAAAGAAAATATTCTTTTCGCACATAATATATACTGATTACAGTTCCCCCCTCTACTTCTCCTCTTTCCTCCCCACCTCCCTGCCAATCCTGATCTTCTTTTCTGTCTTTCATTAGAAAAGAATGGGCTTCAAAGAGATAATAATAAAATATAACAAAACAAAACATAATAAGACGAAACAAAAACTATCACATTGGTGTTGGACAAGGCAAACAAATAGAAGGAAATGAGCCCAAGAGAAGGCACAACAATCAGAGACTCACTCATTCGCACACTAAAAACCACTAAATTGGAAACCATAGTTTATATTCAGGGGACCTGATACAGACACCTACAGACCCCATGCATGATGACTCAGTCTCTATGAGTTGATATGAACTTTGATCAAGTTAATTTAGAGGGCCTTGTTTTCTTGCTGTTCTCTATCACCTCTGGCTCTTACATTCCTTATACCTCCTCTTCTTATGGGTTCCCTGTGTAGAGGAAAAATTAGTAGAATTATTGTATCTAGGGTAAACATTAGAACGTAATCGTTATTTTCACTGTATCTAGTGAGGTGGGATATCCCAGAGACCTAGGAAAGAACCAAACACAACTGGCAAAAAACAAAAAAAAAAGGCAATGAAACTATTCCAAATCATATTCTGCTATATTCAGGTTGGTTCCTAGCCCAACAGTTATCAGAGAGGCTTCATCCAGCAACCAATGGAAATAGATGCAGGGACCCACAGCCAAACATTAGGCTGAGCTTGGAGAATCTTGCAGAAGAGGGGAAGAAAGGATCGTAGGATCCAGTGGAGTCAAAAGCACCACAAGAAAACAAACAGAATCAACTAAACAGGGCTTACAGAGACACACAGAAACTGAACTGACAACCAGGTAGCCTGCATGGGATGGACCTAAGCCCTCTGCATAAGTTACAGTTGTATAACTTGGTGTTCTCGTGGGACTCCTACAGTGGGAGCAGGTGTTGTGATATTTTGTTTGTGTTTGACAAATAAAGCTTGCCTGAACATCAGAGGGTGGAGCTAGCCACTAGTTAACCATAGAGGTCTAGAGGTCTGGACAGATGGGAGACAAGAAGTGATACAGCTGAGCAGAGAGAGAAAGTGGTAAGGCGGGGTGGAGACAGGTGCTTGGCCCCTTTTCAGTCTGAGTGAGAGAGGTAAGAAGTGAAAGTGGCTGCTCCTTTGCTTCTCTGATCTTACAGCTTTTACCACAATATTTGACGCTAGTTTTTTATTATTAAAAGACCAGTTAGATTCATGCTACAAGCAGGGGCTGTCTCTGACTCAATCTTCCTCAAGACCCAGCTGTAGCTGGAGAGTTTCTCTCCGGATTCCACCAAGCCCATGAAATCCCACAGTCCGCTTATAAAATAAACACACAGACGCTTATATTATTTGAACTGTTTGGCCTGATGGCTCAGGCTTCTAGCTAGCTGTTCTTATATCTTAAATTAACCCATTTCTATTAATCTATAAGTTGTCACGTGGCTTGTGGCTTACCAGTATCTTAACATCTTCTCATGGTTCCCAATTTTCTGAGAAACCTCAATGCTGATTTCCAAAGTGGCTGTACAAGTGCACTCCCACCAACAGTGGAGGAATGTTCCACTTGCTCCACATCTTCTTCAACATAAGCTGTCTTCAGTGTTTTTGATCTTAGTTATTCTGACAGGTATAAGATGGTATCTCAGAGTCATTTTGAATTGTATTTCCCTGATGATTAAGGATGTTGAGCAATTCCTTAAATGTCTTTTGGCCGTTAAAGATTATTCTGTTGAGAATTCTCTGTTTAGCTCTGTAACCCATTTTTTAATTGTATTATTCAGTATTTTGATGTCTAGTTTCTTGAATTCTTTGTATATTTTAGAGATCAGCACTATGTCAGATGCGGGGTTGGTGAAGGTCTTTTCCCATTCTGTAGGCTGTTGTTTTGTTGTTTACCATGTCCTTTGCCCTACAAAACCTTCTCAGTTTCCACAAGTCCCATTTATTAATTGTTGCTCTCAATTCTGTGCTACTGGTGTTATATTTAGGAAGTAGTTTCCTGTGTCAATGCATTCAAGACTACTTTCTACTTTCTCTTCTATCAGGTTCAGTGTAATTGGTTTTATGTTGAAATCTTTGATCCTCTTGGACTTGAGTTTTGTGCATGATGATAGATAGGAATCTATTTACAATCTTCTACATGTTGACATCCAGTTATGCCAGCACCATTATTTGTTAAAGTTGCTTTCTTTTTTCCATTGTACAGTTTTGGCTTCTTTGTCAAAAATCAGGTGTTTATAGCTGTGTGGGTTAATGTCAGGGTATTCAATTCAATTCCATTGGTCCATATGTCAGTTTTTATGCCAGTACCAAGCTGTTTTTATTACTATAGCTCTATAGTAGAACTTGAGGTCAGGATGGTGATGCCTTCAGAGGTTGCTTTATTGTACAGGATTGATTTAGCTATCTTGAGTTTTTCGTTTTTTCTATATGGAGTTTAGTATTGTTCTTTCCAGGTCTGTGAAGAATTGTGTTGGGATTTTGATGGGGATTGCATTGAATCTGTAGATTGCTTTTGGTAAGATTGCCATTTTTATTATGTTAATCCTTCCTATTTGTGAGCATGAGAGATCTTTCCATTTTCTGATACCTTCTTCAATTTCTTTCTTCAGAAATTTAAAGTTCTCATCTTACAAATGTTTTACTTGCTTAGTTAGAGTTACCTTAAGGTATTTTGTATTATTTGTGGCTATTGTAAAGGGTGATGTTTCTCTGATTTCTTTTTCAGCCTGTTTATCATTTGTATATAGGAGAGTTAATGATTTTTTTTTTAGTTAATCTTGTACCTGGCCATATTACTGAAGGTGTTTATCAGCTGTAGGAGTTCCCTGGTAGAATTTTTGGGGACATTAATGTGCACTATCATATCGTCTGCAAATAGCAAAAGTTTGACTTCTTCCTTATTTAATTTGTATCCCCTTTATTTCCTTTTGTTATCTTATTTTTGAAGTATGACCTAGCTCTAGCTAGGACTTCAAGTACTATATTGAATAGATATGAGGAAAATGGACAGTGTTGGATTTTGTTGAAGGCTTTTACAGCATCTAATGAGATGATTATGGGGATTTTTTCTTTCAGTTTGTTTATATGGTGGATCACATCGACAGATTTTTCTCATGTTGAACCATCCTTGCATCTATGGGATGAAACCTACTTGATCATGGTGGATAATTTCATTGAGGTGTTCTTGGATTTGGTTTGCCAGTATTTTATTGATCATTTTTGCATCAGTGTTCACAACGGAGATTGGTCTGTAATTCTATTTCTTTGTTGTATCGCTGTGTGGTTTGGGTATCAGGGTAACTGTAGCCTCATAAAAAGAATTTGGTAATGTTCCTTCTGTTTCTATTGTATGGAACAATTTGAAGAGTATTGGTATTCACTCTTCTTTGAAATTCTGGTAAAAATCTGCACTGAAACCATCTGGTCCTGGGTTTTTTGTTTTTTTTTTTTTTTGGTTGGGAGACTTTTAATGACTGTTTCTATTTCCTTAGGGGTTATAGGTCTATTTAAATTGTTTATCTGGTCTCGATTTAATTTTGGTATATCGTACCTACCCAGAAAATTGTCCCCATTTCTTTTAGATTTTCCAATTTTGTGGAGCACAGTTTTTTGAAGTATGACCTGATGATTCTCTGGATTTCCTTGTTGTCTGTTGTTATTTCCCCCTTTTCATTTCCTATTTTGTTAATTTGGATACTCTCTCTAGGCCTTTTAGTTAGTTTGGTTAAGTGTCCCTCTATCTTGTTTATTTTCTCAAAGAACCAACTCTTTCTTTCATAGATTCTTTGTATTGTTCTCTTTGTTTCTATTTTATTGATTTCAGCTCTCAATTTGATTATTTACTGGCATCTATTCCTCCTGTGTGAGTTTGTTTCTTCTTGTTCTAGAGCTTTCAGGTATGCTGTTAAGTCACTAGTGTGAGATTTCTCCAACTTCTTTATGTGGGCATTTAGTGCTATGAATTTTCCTCTTAGCACTGCTTTCCTAGTGTCCCATACGCTTGGGTATGTTGTACATTTATTATCATTGAATTCTAGGAAGTCTTTAATTTCTTTCTTTATTTCTTCATTGACTCACTGGTGATTCAGTTGAGCATTATTCAGTTTCCATGAGATTGTAGGCTTTCTGTAATTTTTGTTGTTGTTGAAATCTAGCTTTAGGCAATGATGGTCTGATAAAATATAGAAAGTTATTCCAATTTTTTTGGTATATGTTGAGATTTGCTTTGTGACTGCATATGTGGTTAATTTTAGAAAAGGTTCCATGGGGTGCTGAGAAGAAGCTATATTCTTTTTTGTTAGGGTGGAATGTTCTGTAGATATCTTTTAAGTCCATTTGGTCTAACATAACATCTATTAGATCCCTTATTTCTCTGTTAAGTTTCTGTCTAGCAGATCTGTCCATTGGTGAGAGTGGGGTGTTGAAATTTCCCACTATTAATGTGTTGGGTTTGATGTGTGATTTAAACTTTAGTAATGTTTCTTTTACTTATATGGAAGCCGCTGTATTTGAGGCATAAATGTTCAGAATTGAGACTTCATAATGAATTTTTCCTGTGATGAATATGTAATGTCTTTCCTGATCTCTTTTGACTGGTTTTAGTTTAAAGTCTATTTTGTTAGATATTAGGAGAGCTACACCAGTTTGCTTAAGTCCATTTGATTGGGAAGTCTTTTCCTATCGTTTTACTCTGAGGTAGTGTCTGTCTTTGAAGTTGAGGTGTGTTTCTTGTATACAGCAGAAGGATGGATCTTGTTTTTTTTTATCCATTCTGTTATCTTGTGTCTTTTTATAGGCGATTTGTGTTCATTTATATTAAGGGACATTAATGACATGTGATTGTTAATTCCTGTTATCTTTTGGTGGTAGTGTGTGTGTGTGTATTTCCCTTCTTGGGATTTGCTGCTGTGGGGTTATCTATTGCCTGTGTTTTCATGGGTGTATCTGCCATTCTTAAATTAGGGTTTTCCTTCTAGTGCTTTCTGTAGGGATGGATTTGTCCATAGGTATGGTTTAAATCTGGTTTTGTCTTGGAATGTCTTGTTCACTCCATCTATGATGAGTGAAAGTTTTGCTGGGTATAGTAGCCTGGACTGGCATCTGTGGTCTCTTAGTGTCTGCTTTACATCTCTCCAGCACCTTCTGGCTTTCAAAGTCTCCATTGAGAATTTGGGTGTTAGTCTGATGAGTCTGCCTTTATAAATCACTTGGCCTTTTTCCTTTGCTGCTCTTAATATTCTTCCTTTATTCTGTCTGTTTAGTGGTTTAATTATTATGTGATGAGGGAACTTTTGGGGGGGTCTAGTCTATTTAGTGCTCCATAAGCTTCTTGTATCTTCATATCCTCTATGCCAGAAATTCTCTCTTCCATCTCTTGTATTTTGTTGGTTATGCTTGCATCTGTAGTTCCTGTTCATTTACTCAGATTTTCTATTTCCAGCATTCCCTCTGTTTGTGTCTTCTTCATTGTTTCTATTTCCCTTTTTAGGTCTTGAACTGTTTCCCTCACGTGTTTAATTGCTTTTTCATGGTTTTCTTGGCTTTCTTTAAGGGATGTATTGATTTTTTTCCAATTTTTTGTTTATCTTTTCCTCAATTTCTTTAAGAGAGTTTTTCATTTCCTCTTTAAAGACCTCTATCATCTCCATAAAGTTATTTTTAAGGTTACTTTCTTCTGCTTCTTCTATGTTGTGATGTTCAGGTCTTGCTGTTGTAGAAGGCCTAGGTTCTGGTGATGCCATATTGCTCTTCATTCTGTTGTATGTATTTTTGCACTGGTGTCTACCCATCTCTTCCTCCAATAGGTACGAGAGGTGCCTGTGTCTGAGCAAGCTCTCTTGTTCTAATTTGTGCTTGCTGTGTCAGTGTCTCAGGGAGCTGCTCTTGGTCTAATAAGAGCTGGCAGATTCTTTGCCTCAGGGAGCCACTCTTGGTCCAATGAATGCTGGTAAATTCTGTGTCTCAGGAAGCCACCGGAGTCACAGAGGGTGGGTAGGTTTGGGGTAGGGCATGGATCTTGTAGACTGCATGGTCCGATGGGGGGTTTTGATAGGGGAGCCTGCCCACAGGAGTCTTCCCTGCTGGCCAGGAACTGGGGCAGTGATAGGTGGGAGTTCCAACAAAAATAACTTTAAATATGTATTGATATACAAAAATATCTTAAACAAGAGTAGAAATATATATACAGTATAACAGAAATAACCTTACATTTGTATCAATAAATAAAAATCCTTGCCAATGTAAAATATTTGAGACTATTTGTTGTTTAAAAGTAGATTCAACAGTCCGTTCTTTATCCCATCATTCCTATACTATATCCCTCTTTTTCCCTTCAGAAAGAGATCTCTGAATCTAATCTCTTTTGTTTAGCTTTCTCCCTGACCATAACAAGTAACAATTTGTAACCTCCAACTCAAATGATGATAAACATCCATAACACACTGAATGACCACAACCACCCACCCTACTTCTTGGGAATATGGACATTGTGTTCCCTAGACTGCTTCCTGCTGTCTTGGGGTGCTGATATCTTTAAGGGACCCTGAAAAAAATTAAGATAATGGTCAAGTCCTGGGAAAGCTAGCTGTTGTCTAGTCCCAGTATGGCAGGAAAAGGTAGGGCTTGTCTTAAGTCTGGCTGGAATAGTCTGTGAGGCTGGACCATCTCAGTCAGCAGTCTTTGAAGCTGTTCTGGATGTAGAACTCTAAGGAAACTGTAATAGAGGTACTCTGGGATACTGGATCCTCTGGGTCACCCATTTTCATTGGTGTTGTGGTCCTCTTCCTCTGAAAATGCATAAACTTTCAAAAATATATATCTGCATTAACACAAGTATGGAATATGCAGTGTGCACAAGTCAATTAAAGATGTTTTTTGTTCTATGTTTGAGCAGGTTAAAGACATCTCTCAAATTTATAAGTCCATTTGGCCTGCATAACCAAACTGTAATATAAATCTCTATCCATGCCATATGAAAGAATGGCATGTGATAATTAGTCATGAGGACTCTGTAGCTAACAATATTCATCATATATCATCTTGTCTCCAAGCTGTTCCTGTGTAGAGAGATCAGCTTACCCATCACCTATCCTGTAGTCTTTCTTGGTTCCTCCCCTATGTCTGTAGCCAAGATACTGAAGAGGTCTTCCCAAGTCAAATCTGATCTCTATTAACCTGAAAAGAATCCACAGCTTTTCTTTTCCTATGGAAACAAAAGCATAACCTCTTCCCAAACATAATACATTTTATTTGACTTCCATTTTTAAGTTGAGACATTTTTAAAATATGTAGGTAGGTTTAATTCAGCAGTCTCTTCCACAATCCAATGTCTCTCGGTAGCTGTTGTGTGTTTATTAGCATTCAAAAAATTCAAAATTAACAAAGCACCATATAAGGTCCAAACTTGCTGTGTTATAAAATTTTTCACCCTTACATGGCTTTTTTTGTATTACTTTACTTCCCTTTTTAAAGATTTTACCTTATTATTTCTAAACTAGTTTTTATGACTGTCTACCCTTTAGCCTACTCATATTGATAAATGCACTGTAACCTGTTTAGAGGCATTTTCTGTCTGAACCTGCTTCACTGCATATCTGTAACCTTTTCTGTCTGCATGAGAAAAATTCAAGCCATGCCCAGCTTAGCTCATGGAATGCTGGTGACTTAAGTCTGCAAGCAGCGGCTGGGAGATGCCTCTCTTTACCACAGCTATATGAAAGACTGTGGGACTAGGAAGCCATGTTTGGCTCCATTTTTGTGTGTTTGGAATCTTTTTTTTTTTATGCTTTCTCAGGTCTTACATGGAAATATGTGCCCCCATGTTGGATATCATTTATAGTTGGACTTTTTCCTTGGGACCATTGGCTCCACAATAACACGGACACATTATTAATTATGAGAGCTCATCCAATAGCTCAGACTTATTTCTAACTAGCTCTTCTAACTTAAATTAACCTATTTTAATTAATTTACTTTCTGCCTCATGGCTTTATTACCTTATCTTCGTATTGCCTATCCTGCTTGCTCTGTGTCTCTTGGTTACTCTCTGCTTTTCCTCAGCACCCTCTCTGCCCTGAAAATCCTTCCTAGCTCTTGGTCATTCAGCTTTTTATTAAAACAACTAGAGTGACACATCTTCAGAGTATACAAAAGGATTATTCCATAACACTGGCTGTCCAAAGAAAGACCTGTTACACTCATAGAATGTTTCCTATGATCAGTTGACTGAAGAAGAGAAGGTTAGAGCCTGGTTTACTGATGCTGCTGTATGTTATGCAGGCACTACCCAGAAGTAGAAAGCTGTAGACTTTCAACCCGTTTCTGGGACAACCCTGAAAGATACTGGTAAAGGGAAATCTTCAAAGTGGGCAGAACTTTAGGTACTACATGTGGTAATACAGTTTGTTTGGAAGTAGAAATAGCCAGATGTGCAATTGTTCACTGATTCATGGCTTATAGCCAATGGATTCATTGGATGGCCAGGGACATGGAAAGAGCATGATTGGAAAATTGGTGAGAAAGACATTTAGGGAACAAGTATGTGGACAGATCTGTCCAAATGGGCAAAGGATATGAAGATACTTGTGTTCCATGTAAATGCTGACCAAAGATACTTCAACTGAGGAGGAGTTAATAATAAAGTAGATAGGATGACCCATTCTGTGGACAGTCAGCCTCTTTCCCCAGCCATTCCTGTCATTGCCCAATGGGTCCACAAACAAAGTGGCCAAGGTAGCAGAGATGGGGGCTATGCATGGGCTCCACAACATAGATTGCTACACACCAAGGCTGACCTGGCTACAGCTGCTGCTGAGTGCCAAAACTGCCAACAACAGAGACCAACACTGAGCCCCAGATATAGCACCATTCCCCAGGATGACCAGCCAGCAAGCTGGTGGCAGGTTGACTATATTGGACCACTTCCTTTGTGGAAAAGACAATGCTTTGCCCTTACTGGAGTAGATACTGGTTGTGGATTTGCCTTTCCTACACATAGTGTTTCTGCCAAAACTACTTATGGACTTATAGAATGCCTTATCCATTGAAATGGTATTCCATACAGTATTGCTTCTGACCAGGGAACTCAATTCATAACCAGAGCAGTGTGACTATGGGCCCATGATTATGGAATTCACTAGCCTTACAATTTTCTCCACAATCCTGAAGCAGCTGGCTCAATAGAAAGATGAAATGACCTTTTGAGGACACAGTTACAGTGCCAACTAGGTGTCAGCAGCATAGAAGGCTTGAGCAGGGTACTCCAGAAGCCAGTATATGCTTTGAATCAACATCCAATATATGGTACTGTTTCTCCACAGGTCCAGGAACCAAGAGGTGGAAAGGGGATAGTTCCACTCCCCATCACCCCTAGTGACCCACTAGGAAAGTTTTTTTCTTTCTCTTCCCACAACCCCAAGTTCTACTGGCCTAGAAGTTTTGGTTCTGGAGTGGAGAGTGCCCCTGCTAGGAGTCACAACAAACATTCCATTGAACTGGAAACTCAGACTTCCCCTTGGTCACTTTGGGCTTTTAATTCTCTTAAACCAGCAGGCTAAGAACAGAACAACAAATAGTGTTAGGAGGGATGATATATGTAGATTACCATGAAGAAATTGGATTGCCTCTCCACACTGAGATAAGAAGGATTATGTCTGGAATACAGGTGATCTTTAGGTTATCTCTTGATGCTACCATGTCCTATGATTAAAGTCAATGGAAGCTACTACAGCCTAATCTGGGCAGGATGACAAAGTTCACAGACCCATGAGGAATGAAGATATAAATACAACATAAGAAGATCGAAGACTTGCTGAAGTACTTGCAGAGAGTAGAGGAAATACATATGGGTAGCAGAGAAAGGTAGATATAAATACCATGTAAGGTCATGTGACCAGTGGCAGAAATGAGGACAACAGACACGAGTGCTTTTGGTGTATTTTGTTAAGAATGTATTTGTACTGCACTGCCACCCAGGGCAATGGTGATATCCAGGCCCAGCTGGTGCTGAGGACCATGTCTGGGTTCATTGTCCTACCACAACTGGGGTCTGTGTTGAGGTCCAAGGTCCATGTTGCCACCAAAGGTTACACAAAAGCCTGGAGTTGGGCCACAACCAACTGGTGTCTGGGGGCCATATTGCCAGCAAAGCCATCCTATTCTGAGTGGCCTGTGCTTCCCCCAGAATCAGGATGTCATCTGGGCCCAAGCTGATGCCAAGGGCCATGTCTGGGTCCATGGTCCTGTTGCAGCTGTGGTCTGTATTGATGTGCGTGGTCCAAGTCACCTCAGAGGGCCATAGGGACCATGAGTGATAAAATCAGAGGGTCATGCTGAGCCAGCCGCATCTTTCACTGGCCCTGGGATAGCTGGTCCTGTACCTTGCTGGACACTGCAGCAAGAAAGCTGGTCCCAACCCTCATGGAAGAGCTGCCTCTGGCACTCGGGAGAGATGGCCCCACCACTCAACAGGGGTGAGGGAGAACTGACCACGATAACATTGACATAGGAGGACTGACCAGCTCAACTACCACTCAGGCCCACAGCTTAGGCCTTGCCTTAGTCCACCTTAACATTTACCCCTGGATGCTCATGAAGGGATGGGTTCTGTGGAATGATACCCACAGGATTTCTATGAATCCAGGCAGCCAAGAGCTATCTGAGGGGAGTTTAGGTGAGGATCCAGTGATATTGGTGTACCAGAAACCAGAGGCCTTGAACCAAACCTATGACACATTGCAATGAACATTCGCAAGTATGGCTGATTGAACAAAAGGGTCTACTATGTGACACATCATGGTTCTCAATGCCACCAGGACAAATGAAGAGGTGTTGGAGAGTCAGAAAAGATGGAGGATCGAAGAGAAATTTTGTTTTTGGTTTTGTTTTCTTTTTTGTTTGCTTGCTTATTTTGTTTTGTGCTGAAGACCTGCTTCAGCAGAGGGGTTCAGGTCCCAAAGAGGATGTGCGGAGTTGGAAGAGGAAACAGGACAGGATCTGAGGGTGAATCAGGACGGCTGACAGGAGAATTTAATTGGAAAAAAAAGAATACACCTTTTATACTCTATAGTTGTATTTTGGATTAAATAGGAGAAAAGAGGGCATGTGAGCTGGGGTGTGGCTTGAAATCAGGGTTTGAGTAATGTAACCTTGACCTTGGCAATAGGTACCAGTCATATGTTAATTAAATGGCCACAAGTTCCTTTTGCCAGAGATAAGGAGGATGGTTGCTTTAGCAAGCAGAAACTTTCCTCAAGCATTGGAGAGAATAAAGACCCTTATCCAAATGCCTTACTTGGGGACCAGATACCATAGTACAATTTCTCAGTCTTGGTATATGGGTATGTTCCCCTCATAATGCTCCCAAAAGAGAAGGTCCTGATGCCTAACTCTTTCCCCATTAAACTGTACCATTCTGATTTCCCTATATTTATGAACTGAACTCTTGTCCTAAATGGCCTCAGGCTCTGAAT
The DNA here is from genome assembly GCA_902168325.1 of Peromyscus nudipes. Taxonomy (NCBI): domain Eukaryota; kingdom Metazoa; phylum Chordata; class Mammalia; order Rodentia; family Cricetidae; genus Peromyscus; species Peromyscus nudipes. The sequence continues at coordinate 26,638 of CABHPH010142079.1, read as the reverse complement.
CTGAATTGTAGACATTTCTCCTTAGGATCAGGTGTGTCTAGTAAATCTCTAACTTTTCTGTTCTTGGTATAATTAGGAGGGCACAATGGGATTCCTGGTTCCATGATGGCAAGGATTTTTTTTCCCCAAAAAATTATTTTGTTTAGAGAGGCTACCATTGTATACATTTTCATTCTTTACCAAAGCCCACACAAAATTTCCCAAAGGAAACTATATTAATATTGACAATCATTAAAAATAAAATTTAAAAGGTACTGCAGAAGTGTGGTCAACAATGTTGAAATGATGGAACTTTGTCAGGCAGTAATGGTTGCCATGTGATCCACACCAGTTTTGTTTCGTTTTGATTTTTTTTAATTTTATTTTTGCAGGGTGCTGTAAGGGTGAGGGGAGGATATGGAGGGACTGGGAGTTGAGCAGAATTTGGATGCATGATGTGAAATTACCAAAGATTCAATAAAGAAATTATGTTAAATTAAAAAAAAACACAATTAAAAGTGTTTCTCCATGGCTTCTTGTTCAGTACCTACCTCCAGGTTCCTTCTCTGAGTCCTTCAATAATGGACTGTGATAATGTGAAGTGTAAGCCAAATAAACCCTTTCCTTCCAAAAAAGAATGTACTTATACAGATATTTGTGTTTTCTTTCAACTTCCTTATTATATGTTGTAATATCAATGAAAAGAATACTAATAGGCTGTTCCCCAAGGGACATTGCCACCCATTTGAAATTTATAAAGCATTTGCAGTAGTACAATGGATAGTTATATCATGTTAGGCATAATTACGACCTGGTTAAATATATAATGCATTCGTGATTGTCCACGTGATAGTTATGTTTAGGCATTGTTATGACCAGCTTATTGTTTTCATTTGGAAGTTAATTATGACATAAGGAGGTGTGATTGTGTGTCAAGTTGACAAGGGGTAGACTGTGATGACTATTCTTGGTTGTCAACTTGACTATATCTGAAATGAACTACAATCCAGAAAGGGAGAGCAGAGTTGTGATCCTGATCTTGAGGCAGAAAGACAACTTGCCTCTGATCTAGATCGTAAAGTTGGATGATGAGACGACATACGTATGCCTTTAATCCAGACCTTGAGACGGGAAGGCACACCTTTAATCTGGGCTACACCTTCTACTGGAAGCCTATGTAAAGACATGGAAGAAGGAAGATTTGGTTCATTTTTCACCTGCTTGCCCTCCCCTTGTCAGTCTATCCATTTCTTAACTGGCATGGGAGCCTACTGTTTTAGGATTCCAGCATATGCAGACCAGCTGAGACACTCAGCCTCCTGGGACTGAGCAACTACTAGATTCTTGGACATTCATTCACAGCTAACCATTGTTGGATGGCCACCTCTAAGTTATTCCAATAGGTTCCCATAGATAGCTAGATGCTCATTCCATAAGTTGTGACTCAATAGAGACCTGACTAACGTAAGTGGGACACTGAAGTCTCCCACTATCAATATGTGGGAGTCAGTATGTGATTTAAGCTATAGTAGTGTTTCTTTTACAAACTTGGAAAATCTTGTGTTTAGTGTACAGATGTTAAGAATTGCAATGCACCATTGGTGGATTGTTCCTTTGATGGGTATGCAGTATCTATCCTTAGCTATCCAGATTCATTTTATTTTAAAGTCAGTTTTGTCAGATATTAAAGTTGTTAAACCAGCTTAGGTCCATTGCTGCTTAGGTCCATTTGCTTGAAATATCATTGTCTACCCTTTTACCCTGGGGTGATATCTACCATTGATGTTAAGGTGTATTTTTTTGATGCAGCAGAAGGATAGATGCTATTTTCATATCCATTCTGTTAGTCAATGTACTTTTACTGGGGAATTTAAACCATTGATGTTGAGAAATATGAATGAGCAGTAAATGTTGATTCCTATTATTTTGGTGGTTTTGTTGCTGTTGGTAGTGGTAGTAGCAGTGTGTGTGTGTGTGTGTGTGTGTGTGTGTGTGTGTGTGTGTGTTTCCCCTCATTAGATTTGCTGGTCTGGGATGTTTTTACTCCCTGTGTTTTCTTGGGTGTAGTTAATGTCTTTAGGTTGGAATTTTCCCTCTAGCACCTGTTCCAGGCCTAGACTTGGAGATAGATACTGCTCAGATTGGTTTTTATCATGGACTGTCTTGATTTTTCCCTCTGTGGGGATTGAATGCTTTACATGGTGTTGTTGTCTGGGTTGGGATCTATGGTCTCTTAGAGTCTTTAGCACACCTACACCAACACATCTAGCTTTTAGAGTCTGTATTGAGAAGTCAGGTGTAATTCTAATAGGTCTGCCTTTATATGTGTCTTTTTTCCTTTCAGTTTTTAATATTCCTTTTTAGTAACTTCAGTGTTTTTATTATTATGTGCCAAAGGAGAATTTCTTTTCTGGCCCAATTTATTTTGTGTTCCGTGTGCTTCTTTTACCTTGCCAGACATCTCCTTCTTTAGAGAAGGAAAATTTTCTTCTATGATTTTGTTGAAAATATTTTTTGCACCTTTGAGCTGGGAGTCTTCTCCTTGATCAGTTCCTATTATTCTCTGATTTGGTCTTTCCATAGTATTCCAGATTCCTTGTTTTTTTTTTTTTTTTTTTTTTTTTTTTTTTTTTTTAGATTTAACATTTTCTTTGACTAATATATCCATTTCTTCTGTAGTGTCTTCAATGCCTGTGTTTCTCTCTTCTATCCCTTGTTTTCTGTTGATGAGGCTTCTCTCTGTGGTTCCTGTATGAGTTCCTAAATTTCTCACTTGCAACTTTCCTTCAGTTTGGGTTGTCTTTATTGATTCTACTTCCACTTTTAGGTCTTGAGCTGTTTTATTCATTTCCTTCCACTGTTTGTGTTTTCATAGATTTCTTTAAAATATTTATTCATTTCCTCTTTAAGGACCTCTATCCTCTTCATAAAGGCTGTTTTAAGGTCTTGTACTTGTGCTTCAGCTCTATTGGAGTACTCTGGGCCTATTGTTGGTAGGGTTGCTGAGCTCTCGTGAATACATATTGGCATAGCTATCATTGTGTTTTTATGCTGGCATCTAGACATCTGCAGTTGGGAAAATTTTCTAGGTGCTGATATCTGGTCTTGTCTTTGTTGGGTGAAGGTTTTGTTCCTTGGTATCTATCTGTTTCTTCTCTGGTTTCTAGGAGTATATGGTGGCTGTGTTTCCTAATAGGAAATTCTAGGGTCTTGACAAGCTTGAACACTAGGGGTTCAGGTAAAAATGTGTTTCTGGGCATTTAGAACTGACACTTAGGAATGGGGGTGGAAGAGCTTAGGGGGTCCACAGCAGGGAGAAGAGCAAAGTGTTCCACCAAAGTCTGCTTAGTCCCCTGGAAATGAGGCAGATAGTGAGAAGAGGCTCCAGCAGGTCTGCTACAGAGCTAGGGATGAGAGTGGGGATGGATTTGGAAGAATGGAGAGGAAGGTGAAGATCTGCAATTAGCCTTTTGCTTCCCTAGTCAGAGTGGCCTAGGTTTCCCAGGGAATGCCTGCTGGAGTTGCAGGCCGGGATAAAGTGGGGGAAAGGTAGGTTCCCACTGAATCAAAATGTTTTTAATTCATTAGTCTCAAGTTCAAATTTGCAGATCTTTCCCAATAATCTGAATGCCTAGTTCTTACGTGTTAGGAGAGAGAGAGAGAGAGAGAGAGAGAGAGAGAGAGAGAGAGAGGTGAAGAGAGGAGAGACAGACAGAGACAGAGTGCAAGCAAACTTGAGGCAAAAAAAATTCTTTAGGCTCAGGCAGAATGGTGGAGTCTAAGTTAAACAGATAAAAACTTCAATTTGCTTAGGAATGGAAGATCCTGTTCTTGGGGGCTGGAGAGATGGCTCAGTCGTTATGAGCACTGGCTGTTCTTCCAGAAGACCTGGGTTTATTTCGCGGTGTCAAAACAGCAGCTCAAAACTGACTGTAACTCCAGTTTCAGGGGATCTGGCATCCTCACACAGACCTACATCTGGCAAAACACCAACGCACAGGAGGAGGAGGAGGAGAGGAAGAAGAATCAGAACCTGTTCTTTTAAGTCTCCTTGAGGGATTGGGGGGAGAGAAATGTGTGTGCTAAGGAAAGGGGCTCAAGGTCAGCTGACATCAGTAAAGGTTGACTCAGTGACATTATGTTTTCTCCTGTTTCTGGCTGAAGTAGGTGTTGGGAAGTTCACCAGGACATGACGGGATAAGGTTTGTCTGAGGGATCCCTAGGTCTAGTTAGGGTGTGACATGATAAGGATCACTTGTCCTGCCTGCAGCCCTTTGTTTGGTACCTTTAAGGGCCCTCTCCCAGGAAAAGCCAGGTAGTTTTTCTACCTCTGTGAGAAGATGCTATCAAAGTACTTAAATAGTGGCACTGCTCAGCTAGAGATGAGCAGGATAAAGCTCAGATATTCAGAGTTAAAACCCAACATGCCAGCTTCCTTTCCCAAATCAAGTTTTGACATACAATAATGTCAAATTTTAATATAACATGGAAGTAATCAAAAGAACATCTTCATTGATTGAATATATGAAATAAATTTTTTGAATATATGAAAAAATGGTGGGCTGAAAGCTTCTCACATGTAAAAAATGTTTTTCTATAAGATATAAGCAATCAGATAATATTTTTATATATGAAGGTAAAAAAATAGGTTAAGGGGAAAATTAAACAATGAGAAAAAACAAACTACCCTAGAAACATAACAATGTTTCAGTGCCTGGAAGTTAAACTAGGGGTGCATGCCTATAACCGGAAGAGACTGCTAGCTGAAGAAAGAGGATCCTGTGATAGGGTCCAGCGTTGGGGTGTTGGGGTACACAGTGAGTCTGAGGCCAGCCTGGGCTATCTAGAAAGGTGATAGAGAGAGAGAGGGAGAGAGAGAGAGAGAGAGAGAGAGAGAGAGAGAGAGAGAGAGAGAGAGAGAACGGATAAATGGCAGAGCCTAAGGAACAATGTCTGAGTTTCTTCTCTGTACAGGTACAGGACCCACATGTGCACTTGCACTTTCATGACTGTATGCACACACAAACACAATGTTGTGGCCATTTGGATATTATCTTGATAGCAACTTCTTAAATTGGGTTTGATCCCATTTGGGCTCATGTAACTCAATGTAGCGGATAGAAAAAAATGAGACAAGAGCAAAAAGTTTATAAACATATGAGGATCAAAACTTAATTAAAAATCAAATGCATGGTTCCAGACATGGTGGTACATTCCTTTAAGTCCAGCACCTAGGGGGTGAGCAGGGGCTGGGGGGGAGGGGGGAGGCAGGTGGATCTCCGTGAGTTTGAAGTCAGCATGGTCTACATAGAGAGTTTCCAGGCAGTCCTGGGTGACCTATTGAGTGAGACCCTGTCTCAATTAACTAAAATAATAAGTTTGAGATCTGGTAGGTTTCAACCTGGTTACATTTCTACATTGTTGGTTCTGAACACAGCACACACACTTGGCCAACAAACACTGCCTCAAACACCTAGGCTCAGTTCTGACACTTTGGTATGTTATTAATTGAGGGGTTTTTACTACATATTCAAAGAAAAGGCTTACTTACAAAGAATAAAAGTTTTTAATATTTTCCTACCTTTATTCTTTGCTATGCAAATGTCAAATAAATGTACCTTTGGATTGTATTGCATTCAGATGTTTGATTTTTTTTAAAAAAAATTGAGGTTCTGACTTGAGATTCATCAACAATTGCTAACTAAATTTTGGACTTTTGATTAGGACAGAATATTTAACAATGGACCCTTAAATACGGTGCTCAGATTTTGTACTATAAGAGCAATTCTTAATACAGAAAATCATAAAGTAAAATATCAATTCCTAGAAATCAATCTACCTCAAGACTCAGCTTTACCACTCTTGGGCATATACCCAAAGGATGTTTGATCATACCACAACGACATTTGCTTACCTATGTTCAAAGCAGCCATACTCATAATATCCAGAACCTGGAAACAATGTAGATGCCTCTCAACCAAAGAATGGATAAAGAAAATGTGGAACATTCTATAGTGGTATTCTAATTGTACTGAAATGTGATTTTATTTGTATGTTAATAAATAAAGTTGCCTAGGGGTCAGAGCTATTAGCAAGCCATAGCGAAAGCCAGGGCGGTGGTGGTCCACGCCTTTAATCCCAGCACTTGGTAAGCAGAACTAGGTAGATCTCTGTGTGTTCAAGGATACAGCTAGCATTGGAGACACACGCCCTTAATCTCAATACCAACCATAGAAGACTTGGAGGTCTGTACAGAGAGACAGCGACGAGGCAGTCACGTAGTTGGGTTTACAACCAATGAGAAGGCAGAACAGAACTCTTATTTAAAAGCGAACGCACAGGAAGTAGTTCTTTTTTCAGAGAGGTCTCTTGGTGGGAGAGGCTAGCTGGCGGAAAGTGGTAAGACTCTTAGCTCTGACCTCTTGGGCTTTCGTCCTTACATTGGCTCTGTGTTTCTTATTTAATAAGATGGTTGGTTACATCTACAACATTCACACATTGAAGTATCACTCAGCTGTAAACAAAACAAAACAAACAAACAAACAAACAAACAAACCAATGACATTGTGAAATTTGTAGGCAAATGGATGGAACTAGAAAGAATCATCCTGGGTGAGGTAGCCCAGACCTAGAAAGACAAACATGGTATGTACTCAATCAGAAGTGGATGTTAGGTATGAAATAAAGAATAACCAGGCTACAATCCACAGATCCAAAGAGACTAGGTAACAAGGAAGGCCCAAGGGAAGCCGCATGGATCTCCCTGGGAAGGGGAAATAGAAGGGTTCTCATGGCTAGATTTGGGGTGGGTGAAGATGGGAACTGGAGGGATCAGGTTGGGAGTTGGATGAATGGGGAGAGTACTGAAAGATGACTGGAAAGGGTGTGCATTTTGGGTCAAGTAGAAACCTGATACAAGGGAAACTTCCAGGAATCTAAAAGGATGGAACCAGCTAAGATTCCTAGCAATCCTGGATACTTAACCTAAACTGTCCATCTCCTGTGATCAGACTGGTGATTTCCCCAATTGTCATCAGAGATCCTTCATCCAGTAACTGATGGAAACAGATGCAGAGATCCACAGCCAAAAACATTAGGCCAACCTTTGAGAATTCTGCTGAACAGAGGGATGAAGGGTTGTAGGAACCAGGTAGGTCAAGGACATCACATGAAAACCCACAGAAACAACTAACCTCGCTCATAGAAACTCACAGTCTGAACTGACAACCAGGAAGCCTGGATAGGACCAACCTAGGCCTTCTACAGATATATGACAGTTGTGTAGCTTGATCTACTTGTGGGATTGCTAACATGGGAGCAGGGGTTGTCCCTAATGCTTTGGCTGGCTATTGGGAACCTATTCCTCATACGGGATTGCCTTGCCCACCCTTAATACAATGGGAAGTGCTTAGTTTTACTGCAACTTTATGTGCCATGCTTTACTGATACCATAGGAGGCCTGCCCCTTTTTGAACAGAAACAGAAAAGGAGTGGATTGATGGGAGAGAGGTGGGGGGGGTAGGGAATGGAAGGAGAGGAGGAGGGGGAACCTGTAGTCTGGGTGTAAAGTAAATAATAAATTAATTTAATTTTAAAAATAAAAAAAATTATCTTTGGAAAGCATGGAAGATGGGTTGGAAAGATGGCTCCATGGTTAAGAGTGCTTACTACTGCCAGGTAGTGTGGCATATGCCTTTAATCCCAGTACTCAGTAGACAAACACAAGTGAATACCTGAGTTCAAGGCCAGCCTGCTCTATAGAGTGAGCTCCAGAACAGCGAGGGTTACACAGAAAAACCCTGTCTCACATAAAAAGAAAGAAAGAAAGAAAGAAAGAAAGAAAGAAAGAAAGAAAGAAAGAAAGAAAGAAAGAGAGAGGGAAAGGAAAGGAAAGGAAAGGAAAGGAAAGGAAAGAAAAGGAAAGAAGGAAGGAAAAAAGTGCTTATTGCTCTTACAGAGGACCTGAGTTGGTTCCCAGAAATCTTACCTCAGGGAGCTCACAACCACCAGTGATTCTAGCTCCAGTGGATCTGAGACCTCTTCTGGCTTCTGCAGGCACCCACTCTCACACAGACACATAAATAAAAATAGAATAATTAAAAATAATATTTCTGTAAATCTGAACCAACAACCAGGGATCCTGTATGGGACCAACCCAGGTCCTCTACATATATGTGACAGTGTGTAGCTTGGTCTAGTTGTAGGACTCCCAACAATGCGAACAAGAGCTGTTCCTAATACTTTGGCTGTCTTTTGGGAACCTATTCTTCATACTGGATTAACTTACTGAGCCTTAATACAAGGGGAGGAGTGTAGTCTTACAGCAACTTGATATGCCATGCTTTGTTGATACCCATGGGAGGCCTGCTGCTTTTTGAACAGAAACAGAGGAGGAGTGGATTGAGGGAGGAGAAGAGGGAGGGGAAATTGTGGTCAGGGTAAAAAAGAAAGAAAGAGAGAAAGAGAGAAAGAAAGAGAGAGAGAGAGAGAGAGAGAGAAAGAAAGAAAGAAAGAAAGAAAAGAGAAAGAAAGAAAGAGAGAAAGAAAGAAAGAAAGAAAAGAAAAGAAAGAAAAAGAAAGAAGAGAAAGAAAGAAAAGAAGAAAGAAAGAAAGAAAGAAAGAAAAAGAAAGAAAGAAAGAAAGAAAAAGAAAGAAAGAAGGAAGGAAGGAAGGGAGGAAGGAAGAAAGAAAGAGAAACTTCTGTCTTAGGGTTTTGTGCTGGGAAGAGACAGCATGACCACAGAAAATCTTATAAAGCAAAACATTTAGTTGGGGTTGGCTTATAGTTTTAGAGGTTTAGTCCATCATCATCATGGCAAGAAGCATGGTGGCATGCAGGCAGACATGGTGCTGGAGAAGAAACTGAGAATTCTACATCTGTATCTACAGGGAATAGGAAGAGACAATGAGCCACTAGGCCTGGTCTGAGTTTTGGAAACCTCAAAGCACACCCCTGCAGCAACACATTTTCTCCAAGAAGGCCAAAGCTACTCCAACAAGGCTACACCTCCTAATAGTGCCGCTGCCTATGGGGGGCCATTTTTATTCAAGCCACCACAGCATCAAGGATGCTTTTACATCCTGAAGTATCAAAAATATTTAGCCAAAATTTAGTTCTTTATATAAGAATAAACATATCCACCTCACAATTTTGCAAATTTACTTGCATCCTTAAAAAAGTATAATTACATACATACTAAATAATTGTGTCAAAGCAAATGTCTTTATAGTTATCAGTTAGTATTTAATTTGTATCTCTACTTTGTACAGGCATATACTCAAGGTTGTGGAATATATTCTTGGGTAGAAAGAAATTGTGAATGAAAAGATTTAAGAAACCTCCATTGAAGCTAAAGACATGACTCAGTGGTTAAGAGCATTACTGCTCTTATTGAGAGCTCAAGCTCAGTTCCCAGAACCCATGTCTGGCAGCTCAGAGCCTCCTGAATGTTATCTCCAGGGAATCTGAACCTTTTCTAGCCTCCTTGGGCACTGTACTCACATACCCAAACTCATACATAGCAAACAAATGTACACATGATAAGATATATAATCTTAGGGGACTAGAGCAGTGGCTCAGCAGTTGTGAGAACTTGCTGCTTTTACAGGGAACCCAAGTTTGGTTCCCTGAACCTACATGACAGCTCACATACATCCATAATTTCAGTAACAGGGGATCTGATGCCCTTTTCTAATCTTGGCAGGTACCAGGCACATGTGTGGTGTGCATGTATCTATGCAAGCAAAATATTCATATACATAAAATAAAATAAATGAATAAATATATACATATATAATAAAATCTTTGGAAAAGAGGAGAGGAAGGAGGAGGAGAAGAAGGAGAAGGAGGAGAAGGAGAAGGAGGAAGAGGAGGAGGAGAAGGAGGAAGAGGAGAAGGAGAAGGAAGGAGAAGGAGGAGGAGGAGGAGGAGGAGGAGGAGGAGGAGGAGGAGG
>CABHPH010142079.1:0-16606 GCA_902168325.1 Peromyscus nudipes | reverse complement strand
AGGAGGAGGAGGAGGAGGAGGAGGAGGAGGAGGAGGAGGAGGAGGAGGAGAAGAAGAAGAAGAAGAAGAAGAAGAAGCAGCAGCACTGATCTAGGTGCCACAAAATGGCTTAGTGGATAAATACCTCCTTGTCAAACCTGATGACCTAAGTTCCCTTTCCAGGATCCATAGGATGAGAGGGCAGAACTGAGTCCCTCAAGATGTCCTCAGATTTGCACATGAGTTCTATTACATACCTGTGTTCATATGTATGTATGTACATACATATATACATACATACACCCTTATTTAGCAATACAAATAGTATTATTAGAAAATCTATTAAAATAATCATACAAAAAACAAAGAAGACTAAACATACCACCTGGTTAGAGGCTCAAAGAACATCCCTTAAAATTCAAATACTTTTCCTAACAAACTCCTTATGTAAAATCATTTCCTCAACCTATGATTCTTTCCTTGTAATTACATAATTATGCAAAGCCTAGAGCCCTAAGCAAATTAAATGCTTGTACATAAATAATACAATGGCCTGCTCCCAGCCACCTTCAGCCAGTTTCTTTTACTGTCTTGACTCAACACAGAGCAATGTCCCCCAAGTCAAAGGCTGCAAATACTGTCAAATACTGTCACTGCCCAGTAGCCACCTTCCTCCTGGCCCTTTCTCTGGAGCTCCACATAAACACTGATGTAACCAAGTATACACCTTAAACTCACCATGCCCAAGCCTTACTCTAGGTTTCCACTCCAGGCTTTTTTCTTTCTCCAGTGGATATAGGCTCCATCTTTGGGAGTCCCTGGCCAAAAGGTCTGATAGTCATTCTTGCCTCCATTTCCCACTTACGACACATCCAGGCAGAAATCCTCAGAGCTTAACATTCAAAACAAATCCAGAACAAGAACAAACACCTATCACTGCATCCACTTCCCCTCCATCCCCTCAGCCTTTTCCTCTTGCTGTGCCTCTCCTCCTCCATCTCCTCTGCCTCCTATTCTTCCTCTTCTGCCTCTTTCTTCCACCTTTCTGCCTCTCTACTTCCTTCTCTTCTTCCATTTTCTGTCTCTCTACTTCCTTATCATTCTCCTCCCCCACTTCTTTTTTCATCCTCTTTTTTCTTCATCCTTATCTTCTGCCTCCTCTTCCCCCACCCCCTCTTTGTCCTCCTCCTCATTGTCCTCCCCATTCTCTCCCCCACACCTCCTTTTCCCCCCTGTTCCTCTCCTTTCCTCTTTCTTTTTGTTTCCCTATCTGCCTTTTCTCTCCTTTTCTGACAAAGGAGCCCTAACCAACAGGCAAAGGATGTGTCTTTGCAGAAAGATGACATGCAACAGGATGCCCTCAAGGTAATAGGGATGGTTTCTAACAAAAATTGCCAATGAAAAGTGTTAGGTCCATAAGAGGGAATGGTGCCAGAGCCTGAGTCATGTGATCAGAGAGCCTCCCGGTTAGTGAATGAGCATCGAAGTGTGGAGAAGCAGAGCCAGTCAGGGTAAGGACACGGCCGCCCTGGACAACAGCGGAAAGATGAAGGACCAGTTGTGTGTTATGGTAAATACTTTCCAGGAAATGGGAAATGAGTTTCCCAATCTCAGAGAAGGCATTTACACTTAATGATGATCTATACGGCAGTGAATGGGAACTGGTATCAAAGAGGCAAAGGTATCATTCCTTTCCCTTTTTTTAAAAAAACTCTTCCCTTGAGTGCTGATTCTCCTCTCTCCTCTCCTTCCAGTCCCTTTCCACGACCTTCCCTCTCCAGCACATACACTCCCCCTGACACCTTTGTTTCTCTTTATAAAAGAGCAGGTCTCCCAGGGTATCAACCAAGCATAGCTCCAGTATTTCTCTGTTTAGTTTTGTGTGGATGATCTGTTCACAGATTGGTGAGAGTTTCCTGTTGAGGTTTCCCACTATTAATGTGTGGGGTTTGATATGTGATTTAAGTTTTAGTGATGTTTCCTTTATAAATGTGGGTGCCCTTGTATTTGGGACATAGACGCTCAGAATGGAGACATTATCCTGTTGGATTTGGATTTGTCCTTTGATGAATATGAAATGTCCTTCTCCCTCTCTTTTGGTTAATTTTGGTTTGAAGTCTATTTTTTTAGCTATTAAGATAGCTACACCAACTTGCTTCCCAGGTCCATTTGATTGGAAAATCATTTTTCTGACCCTTTACTCTGAGGTAATGTCTGTCTTTGATTTTGTGGTATGTTTCTTGCGTGCAGCAGAAGGATGGATCCTGAATCTATTATGTTAGCCTCTGCCTTTTATTGGGAAATTGAGTTCATTGATATTGAGAGAGAGTAAAAACAAATTATTGTTAATTCCTGTTATTTTGGTGATGGTGGTGGCGATAGTCGTGCAGTGGTGGTGGTGGTGGTGATAGTCGTGCAGTGGTGGTGGTGGTGGTGGTGGTGGTGGTGGTGGTGGTATGAGTATGTGTGTTTTTCCTGTCTTTTGGTTTTGCTAGTATGAGATTATTTTCTGTTTTTACATGGGTGTAGTTAGCCTCCTTGGGTTGGAGTTTACCTTCTAGCATGGGCTGGAATCTGTGATCTCTTAGAGTCTGTAAGACATCTGTCCAGGTCCTTCTGGCTTTTAGAGTCTCCAGTGAAAAGTCTGGTGTCATTCTAGTAAGTCTGCCTTTGTATTTTACTTGGCCTTCTTCCCTTGCAGCTTTTAACATTCTTTCTTTGTTCTGTATGTTCAGTATTTTGATTAGCATGTGGGGGGGGGGCGGACTTTTTTTTCTGGTCCAATCTATCAGTTTCCTGTAAACTTTTTGTACCTTTATAGGCATGGCCTTCTTAAGGTTAGGGAAATTTTCTTCTATGATTGTGTTTAAAATACTTTGTGGGCCATGGAGCTGGGATTCTTCTCCTTGTTCTACTCCTATTATTCTTAGGTTTGGTCTTTTCATAGTGTCTCATGTTTCCATGATGTTTTGTGTCAGGATGTTTTTTAGACTTAACATTTTCTTTGACCGATGTATCAGTTTCTTCTACTGTATTTTCTATACCTGATATTCTCTTTTCCATCTCTTATATTCTGTTGGTGATGCTCGCATCTGAAGTTCTTGTTCATTTACCTAGATTTTCTGTCTCCAGGATTCCCTCAGTTTGTGTTTTCTTTATTGCTTTTATTTTCCTTTTCAGGTCTTGAACAGTTTCATTAATTTATTTCACCTGTTTGTTTGTTTGTTTCTTCTTCTTGGCTTTTCTTTAAGGGATTTATTCATTTCCACTCACCAATAGTGTTTTCCTGGAATTCTTTAAGTAACTATCATCTTCATAATGTTGGTTTTAAGGTCATTTTCTTGTGTTTCAACTGTGTTGGAATGTTCAGGGTTTGCTGTGGTAGGATAGCTGGGCTCTGGTGATGTCATATTGCCCTGGTTGTTGTCGACTGTGTTCTTAAGCTGGCCTCTAGGTGTTTGGGTTTGGGCTAATTATAGGTTTAAATGTTGATTTCTGAGTTTGTCTTTGTTGGATCAGTGTTCTTTCCCTTGGCTTTTTATTTCCTCTCTAGTCTTCTGGCCGGAGGGGCCTGTCATTCTGGTGACTGGTAGTCCTGTATTCCAGGAGGTTGCCTCTGGTGAGGTTTTGGTGGTCTGTGTGGCGTCTGGGTTTCTGGGAACTGGCATAGCCTCTGGCAGAGCAGGGGACTGGGATTCTGGGTACCAGCAAAACCTCTAATAGTTCAGGGGGCTTCTGCCAGAGTTGTGGTCCAGGAGCTGGTGACGAGGATGGGGAGAGAGCTGTGGGAGGAAGCCTGCACTGGCTCTGAGAAAGTGTTGGTGGTCGTCCAGTAGGGGGCTTACCTGGGGTTCTGGGTACCTGAGTGGCCTCTGATAGAGCAGGGGGCTTCTGCTGGAGTTGTGGACTGGGATATGGTGTGGGGTGGGATGTGTTGGTGGAAAGCTGGTTGGGCTCTGAGGAGTGCTGGCAGTCTATGGGCAGGGTCTTAATTCAGGTTCTGAGTGCCTGTGTGGCCTCTGGTAGAGCAGGGGGCTTCTGCCAGATTGGGGCCAGGATATGGTAACAAGGAGCAGGGGGCTGTTGTGTAAAAACTGGGTGGGCTCTGAAGAGTATTGGTGGTCTGTGGGTGGGGTCTTATTTGGGGTTCCAGGGTGGGGCCTTACTTGGGGTTCCAAGTGCTGGCAGGGCCTCTGGTAGAGCTGGGTGTGCCAGGATATCCAAAGGGATGAATTTCAACATTTGTTTTATAAATGAACGCAAATGACCTCTTGTCTTAGTCAGGATTTCTATTGCTGTGAAGAGACACCATGACCATGGCAACTCTTATAAGGGAAACATTTAATTAGGTCTAGCTTACAGTTTCAGAGGTTTAGTCTATTATCATCATGGCAGGAAGCATGGCAGCATATAGGCAGACATGGTGCTAGAGAAGAGGCTGAGAGTTCTACATCTTGATCAGCAGACAGCAGAAATGATGACTGTGTATCACACTGGATATAGCTTGAGCATATAAGACCTCAAAGTCCTCCCCCACCATGACACATTTTATCCAACAAGACCACACCTCCTCCAACAATGCCACACCTCCTAATAGTGCCACTCCCTATGGTCCAAGCATTCAAACACATGAATCTATGGGCGTCATTCCTATTCAAACTACCACACCTCTCCTCCCAAACATTTTTGTTTATCTTTTCCTATTTGTAGTACTGGGGATCTCAGGACGTTTCTCGTGCTAGGCAAGTGCTCTGCTGCTGAGCCACACCCCCAGTCCACTTACTTTTAATTTTGAGGCAGAATCTTGCTAAGTTTCAAGTTGACCCTGAACTTACCCTGTAGCCCAGGAAAGCATGGAATTTGGAATTTTCCTGTCTGAGCCTTCCAGGCAGTAAGGGTTATTGTCTGGCACTGTCATATAATTTAACATTCAAACAGCAGGATGCTTGTTTTCAAAGTTAACTGATTGGGTTGATTTAAACAATCAAAAAAGAATCTATTACAGGATTTGGGGTACCTGACAACATGCAATAGCTAAAATATGGAGTTCAGAAACTGGGTCACAACTCAAGGAAACAATGACAGCAGAACCACTGCCAAGTGTTCCTAGGGACAGTCTCATTTGTTAAGTGCCAAGGCTGTGAAAATGAGCACCAAACTCTTCTTCGTGCCATGATAAAATCTCAGGGTGAGTTTAGCATGACACCACACCAGCCAGTAAACTCCCTGGTGTTGTGGGGTATCCACCAGGGAAGACTGCTGTGACATGGATTTGAGCCAATAGGAAGTCTTCACTAGCCAGCCGGAGACTACAAATCCCAGGGTAGACTGAAACCTTCCTCAGGGTGAGTTTTTAAGCACAGAAAACATATCCTAGGTTGTCATACTTCAGTTAACAAGAACAGTTAGCCAGAAACAGAACTACAAACGTCAAAAAGTAAGGTTAGTACGTTTAGAGACTTCCCCAGAGCTATTATGGTCTTTAATAGATTGGGTCTTTGTTTTCATTTTGGCAAGTGGTACTGTCTATGTCCTGAGTTTTATGACTTGGATGGTACTTCCATCATGGAGTCAGTTGTGCTAAGGTCTGGGGCCCTGTTATACTGGAAGACAAGTATCTAGCATTTAGGTTCCTAGTCGCTTGATGTAGGACTCCTCATGAACGCTCACAAAATGATGAAAGGGGGATGATAGTTCAACTTCTCACTGAAAACAAATTTCTGGGATGGAGAGATGGCTTAGGGGTTAAGAGTGCACACTGCTCTTGCAGAAGACAGGAGTTCAATTCCCAGCTCCCATCTTGGGTTGCTCACAACTACCTCTAACTCCATCTCCAGGGAACCAAACGACTCTGGCCTCCTCAGGTACTTGTACTCATAGGCACATACATACACACACAGACACACTTACACACATACAAGATTTAAAATAAAATAAATATCTTTTAAAAACTATTTTTGAAAAAATTCAAATAGAGTTACAAACAGAACAATTAAAAAGTATTAGAAAGGATATGTCCTTACTATGTGCATTTAACATGTTTCTATACCTAGAAAATGTGAAATTAACCAGGAAAAAAACTCAAAATCATACAATAACTCACGATCATGTCTGGTTACACCAAAACATTTTAACCTATAACTATTTACATTTGGAACAAGATAATAATTTGTTGTGGGGACAGAATAAAATGTCATGTCTCAGTTATAAGCAAAAGAAAATGTCTCCGGGGATTGAGAAGATGGGTCAGTGAGTAAGGTGCTTGCCGGGCAAGCCCCAGGACCGGAGTTCTGGTCTTTAGTGCCTATGGCAAACAGCCTGGTATGGCGATGTGCGTCTGTAATCCCAGCACTGAGGGACCAGAAACAAGAGCATCACGGTGGCTCTCTGGCCAACCAGCCGAGTTTAACTGATGCAAATTATTACCAACAGTGGGAGAGGAGGGAGGGCAGGTAGAGGGCAAAGCATTGGGAGAGATTAAGTGACTCCTTGGTGACAAAGGCCACTAAGAACCCTGTGGTGGACTGGCTGCCACCCACTGACTTGGAGACCAAACAATAGGAAGATGAAGAGTAACCTCTGCATTCCCAACTTTAGACATGTGTTGGAAATACAAAAAACTCTCTATGACTGCCTTAAAATAATCTACTAGCACCGTGCGGTGGTGGCGCACGCCTTTAATCCCAGCACTCGGGAGGCAGAGGCAGGCGGATCTCTGTGAGTTCGAGGCCAGCCTGGGCTACCAAGTGAGTTCCAGGAAAGGCGCAAAGCTACACAGAGAAACCCTGTCTCGAAAAACCAAAAAAAAAAAAAAAAAAGAATCTACTAGCGCCAGGTCAACCAGAGACATGATCCTTCTAGGTCCTTTACACTAAACTAGAGAAGAGAAGAAATTATGACCAACTGAGGCAGAAACAGATGGCTCATTGCATTGGTGGAGTGACTGATTGCAGACTGTGGGAGTGAACACTCACCTGATGAGGCTATGAAAAGTCTAACAGAAGAGAGTGGCTTGAAGCCATCACACTATATACAGAACCAGGACCGGAGTCTACACTGACAAATCCAAAAAGTAGAGGACTTGTCCTTCTTGCTTCTCCCACCTGATAGATAAAATGACAAGGAAGCTGTGCTGGTTTTAATTTTCTGTTTGACATAACCTAGAATCACCTGGGGGCGGGGGAATGTCTTCCCAGGAACTGTCTAGATCATGTTATTCCATGAGTATGTCTGTGTGGATTGTGTTGATAGCCTTAACTGATGTGGGAAGACGTAGCCTGAAAGTAGATGGCATTATTCCTTGGGTTTGGGGTCTAACTTGTACAGAGTAAAGAAAGCTAGGTTAGTACTAAGCACTTATGCATTGATTCTTTCTGAAAGTGTTGTGACCATGAGCCTGAAGTTTCTGCCTCGACTTCCCTGAAATAAAGGACTGTAACCAGGAATTGTGAGCTACAGCAAACCTTTTCTTTACTAAATTGCTTTTGGTCAGAGAATCCTGTTTGTTGTTGTCTTTTAGACGAGATTTTTCACTGACCTGGAACTTGCCAGGCAGGTTAGGCTAGCTGGCAGTCAACACCTCAGGGATTCAGCAGTCTCTGTCCCCTAGCACTATAGCACTATTCTCTCTCTCTCTCTCTCTCTCTCTCTCTCTCTCTCTCTCTCTCTCTCTCTCTGCTTTTTTACTTTCTTGCTTTCTTTAGTGTTAACATTGGTTCTGACCATCAAACTCAGTCACTCTTGCATCTACAGCAATCAATGTATCAAACGAGTCATTTTCCATTCTGCATTGGTTTGATTGAGAAACACTCCTCACAGGCTCATGCATTTGAACACTTAGCCTCCAATTTGAGATACTATTTGCAGAAATTTAGGAAGTTCAGCCTCGATGGAATGAACATATCACTGAGGGTGAGCTTTGAAGTTATACATACTCTCCCCCACTTCTACTTTGCTCTCTGATTCCTGCTTGCATTTGAAGACTGAACTCTCTGCTTCCTGTCTGCCTGCTGTCTTGTCTTCTGACCATGATGGACTTGTAATTCTTTGGATCCATAAGACAAAAGAAACTGTTGCCTTGACCATAGTGTTTTATCATAGCAATAGAAAAGTAACCAACATACCTTTCCTAATTTTTTTTTCCTTCTTGAAAGAACTTCTAAGGATCACAACTTGAGCACATTACAAAAATGTCTCATCTTCCTGTTCTGGAAATGCTTGATAATATTATACAATCAGTTTGATGCTTTTTGTTCAAGCTTTTATCTTTGATAGACATGAAACTATGAAAAACTTATCATGTAATTTTTCTAATAAACTCAATTGCTTTGAAGTTTAATTAGTGAGAAACAATATTGTTGGGGCAATACATTTCAGTGCTTTCTTGCTTTCCCTCTCTCTGCATTTACTTTGTCTGGACAAAAAATAATTTACCACAGAGATTTTTATACATGATTTTACTTCTACTTCAAAAAAGCTGTCAATCACTGTTCAAAACTCACCTCACAAACGTGAAGGCTTTTCAAATAATACCTTTTCTTAAAAGATGCATGGCCTAAATGGAATTAAGTAACATTAAATACTGCTATTAAAGATTATTTTCTTTAATGATATAAAAGCCAAAACCATAAACAATTCTACAAAGAAGTCTGCCTATCATAAAACCCATCTATTTCCACCTTACATCTTTTTTGCAGGTTTTTCCCTTCATTTTTTTTTCTACCCCTTCTTGTCCCAAGAGTACAATACATTCTCATTAAAGGTACTTGTTCTGAGCCTAGCATGGTGGCACATGCCTGCCATGCTAATACTTGGGAGGTGGAGGCAGGAAGAAAGTTCAAGGCCATCCTCAGCTACACAGTGAATCTGGATGCAACCTGGACAGTGTGAGACCCTGATTCAAAACCAAGCAAAATAAAACAAAATTTAAAAAGCAGGACATAATTATATATGTCAGTCTAGAAAGACAAATACCAGGACTGGAGCTATGGTTCAGTGCTTAAGAGCACTTGCTGCTCTTTCAAAGGACAGATTTTGTTCCCAGAACCTGTTAATATTCTGACCCACCCCTTGGTGCCACCCTGTGTCCAAGGGATCAACATCTTCTCCTGGCCTCCATGGTCACTTGCATATATGTGGCATACGGACATACACTCAAGCACACACACACACACACAAAACCAATCTTCTTTAAAAATGAAAGAATGAAAATTGTCTTAAGAAACAAGAGTGGGAAGAGGGTAAGAAAATGGAGGTTAGAAGAGAATGGGAAGGATGTGCTAAACACACAGGATATACCTGCATGATAATAAAAAATAAAACAGAGCAGAGAAGAAAAAGATTTGTTCTTCTCTGATTTGGGAAATTCTTTGTCTAGATGATGGCTTCTAGCATAGGAGTCCTTGCTCCTAAAACTCATGGTGTAAGGTGAGAGCATAAAAGAGGAGAGAAATGGGCTTTATAACCTGAAGACGCTCATGAGTCTGGAATTCTCATGACCTAAACAACTCACATCAGGACCCTGATCCCAGCTCTGTCCATCAGGTTCATCATCCTACCCTTGTCCTTGAGCACCCTCCCCCCAACTTTGTTTATGAAGCCCCTTGTTTTAATTAGAAGAGACACCATGACCATTGCAACTCCTATAAGGAAAATATTTAATTGGGGGGGCTCACTTTGTTTCAGAGGTTCATTCCATTATCATCATGGTGGGGAGCATGGCAGCATGCAAGCAGACATGGTGTTGGCTACATCTTGATCAGAAGGCAACAGGAAGTAGACTGACTCACTGGGTGTGGCTTGAGCATATATGAGACCTCAAAGCCAGCCTCAACAGTGACACACTTCCTCCAACAAGAACACACCTACTCCTGCAAAGCCACACCTCCTAATAGTGCCACTCCCTATGAGATTAGGGGGCCAATTACATTCAAACTACCACACCCCCTCTTCCCAATCATGTCCATATGGCCCCTCTTTCCATCTTGTCCTTGAGGCTACTCCTCCTAATCTTATCCATAAAATCACTCCTCCTAACCTTGTCTGTGAAGTCTCTCCTCCCAACTCTGTCCACAAGGCTGCTCCAGGCAACACTGTCTTTAGGTCTTTCCTCACAACTTTGTCCTTCAGGCCCCTCTTCCCAACTCTGCTGCACTGAAGACAGAACTTCAAAAACAGACTTTTAAAGGAGGGACTCATTTGCAATCACACTAACTTTGTATAATTGTGTGTGTGTGTGTGTGTGTGTGTGTGTGTGTGTGTGTAAACAAATAGGCATATTTCTACTAGTTGCAAACTGAGAAGTTTTGGCAGATCTTAGGCAGCTCTCTGTCTGGGGTATGTCCAACCATGTCACATCCAAATAAGCAGACTTAGCTGTCAGGCTTGGCCAATCAGCAGTTTCCCTGTATGGCTTTTGTTCAGGGTGTGAAGCTCCCTGATCCCTGCTAGGTGAAGAAGCTCTTCAAATTCTAGTTTTTAGCACTGCCTGATGCATGGACCATTCTTTGTTAAAATAAGAATCATAATTTTAATTTGTTAAAGCCAGTGAGATGGCTCAGTGAGGATGTAAAGGTATGTGCCACCAAGCCTGACAGCTTGAAGTTCATCCCTGGGAATCACATAATAGAAGGAATAACCAACTTCTAAAAGTTGTCTCCTGACCCACACACGTGTGCCTCTGCATGGATGCACACTTGTAAACACACATGCACACACACACATCTCTAAACTAAATACAGTAATTTGATATGGCTTAGGTTATTATTTTGTGTGTGCACAATGTGTATATGCCACAATGCTCGTACGTCTGTTCTCTCCTTCCACAAAATTGATCTCAGGGATCACACTCAGGTCATCGGGCTCAGCAGCAAGCATTGGTAATCATTCCTGGATTACCAATCATTTCATTGGCCTAAAGTTATTTTCATAATTCATCAGTGTGCAATGTTCAGACACAATCTTTTTGTCAAGATTCAGTGCAATCACTGAATGAATTGGCTAAAGCCTCTGTTGTGATTGCTGGGCAACTTGGGTTTTCCCATTGCCAGGTCCTGTTCTCTTTGCTTTGTGCCCCACCTATGAATCTGAGAGCTGCCCACTTAATCCTATGAACTCTGATCTCTGCTTTGGAGTCACGCTCCTGAAGAGCCATTTGCAGCCTCCATGCTTTTCCAAGCATTACTGATGATTCTAGCCTTTTGCTCCTGCAATTACATAACAAAAACACTTCACCTGAATGAAAACATGTTGACATTGAATAAACACAAAACATGTTGACAAAATAAACATTGTTTTTATTAGGTATAAGAAAAAAATATGGGACCAGTGATGCAGCTCAGTTGGTAGAGTGCTTGCCTATCATTACAGGGTCCAGGGTTTAATTTCCAGCACTGTGTACAACAGTGTGATAGTCCACATCTGTAATCCCAGCACCTGGGATGTAGAGGCAGTAGGATAAGATGTCTAAAGTTTTTATCAGCTACATAGACAGTTCAAGGCCAGCCTGGGCTATGTAAGTCCTATCTCAAACTAAATAATGAACAAACTTCTGGAAAATGTCTCAGAGGGTACAGGATCTTGTCATGAAGTCACCTGACAAGCGGAGTTTGATCCCCAAGACCCATGTGGTGGAAGGAGAAAATGGACTCCTTCATCTTGTGCTCTGACTGTGGCACACATTTACTGTCCTCACATAAGAAAACGTAGTTAAACATTTACAAAGAAGAAAGAAATTATATCATCTGTAGGAAAGTGGATGAACCTGGATGTCATCATGTCAAGCAAAATTGCCAGATTTGGAAGACAAACATTGTAGTGGATAGCTGTTCTGTCTATGACCTTGAAGCACTGTCCCTAGAGATGTAGCAGGTTACTGCACTACCTCCCTATGACCTTGAAGTACATGTCCATGGGGTATGGCCTCTCGAAGATCCTTAAGACATGAGATGCAGGTCTTAAGACTGACTTAGGCAGCCAGAACAGCATTCCAGAGCGATTATTCTGTGCTATACAGTGAGTTTTCCCCTTAATAATTTTTTTCCCTTTAAACAGACTCTGTGGATTTCTCGCCATAAAACATTACATCTTTCCACTGATCCACAAACATATATTTGAAGTCTATGATGGGAACACAGAAGGGGGAGTATTTTGAAGAGGAAGAGGGAAGAAGAGAGGGCAGTATCAGGCGAGACAAATATGGCATTTTTTTTCACATATGTAGAATCCATCTACACACACACAGGATATGAAAGAAGTAAGGGGGACTGTTTGCTGTTTGGGGTAGGAGGCCAGTTGGGGGGGGGCTAAATGAAGTAAAGTAGAGGTGAATGTGAACACAGTCCACGGTATATGTATATGCAAATGTCATAATGAATCCCATTATTTAGTACACTGAAAAGCTAAAAAGACAGCAGGAGCTGCAGGAATGGCTCATCATTTCAGAGTACTAGCTGCTCTTGCAGAAAGAAGACTTGGATTTAATTGCTAGCACCGACCTGGTGGCCCACAATAGTCTCTGTCTCACCTCCGCAGGCACCAGGCATACATGTGGAGCACAGATATACATGCAGACAAAAGACTCATACAAATAAAATAACTCTTAAAAGAAAACATTTTAAGTAAAAAGGGGCTGGGGGAGATAGCTCAGTGGTGAAAGCTTATTCTGCAAACCTAGGGACCAAGTGGACATGGCAGCCTGCCTGTAATTCCAGCCTCAGAAGGCAGAGACAGGTCAAACTCGCTGTTGAGACTAGCTGTATCTGTGAGCTCTAGGGTTGGCTGAGAGATCCTGCGTCAATGAATAAGGTAGACCATCAATAAAGGATAATTTGTGCCATCAACCTCGAGCCCCTGCATGCACCCACTCTTATGCAAAAGCATGTACACACATGCATAAAAATGTAAAATGGGTACAATCAAGAAGGGAACCATGGGGAAGAAGCAGGGAGGAAAGGCAGCTAAAGAGGGCAACAAGGAGGTGAATATGAGCAAAATATGACAAACTTAGACGAAAATATCACAACGACACCTGGCCTTTCATCCAACAACTATATGCTAGTTAGGAAATAACACATGGACGTGTGAAGTGAGGTGATGGCAGCAGCACAAGCTGTTTCCAAAGGCTTAGGTGAGGCCAACGTCCACAGAGAGGATAAAAACGGAACAAGTGCAAGCCGATTAAAAAATACGTCTTTATTTTAAATTTTAGTCATTTAATATCACTGTGCGGGACACTCATGTGTCCACAAGCTTCAGCAAGTTTCTCCTTTGTTTCATATCTGGCTTTTAAGATTGCTGAGTTATTAGCCGGGCGGTGGTGGCGCACGCCTTTAATCCCAGCACTCGGGAGGCAGAGGCAGGTGGATCTCTGTGAGTTCGAGGCCAGCCTGGGCTACAGAGTGAGTTCCAGGAAAAGGTGCAAAGCTACACAGAGAAACTCTGTCTCGAAAACAAACAAACAAAAAAGATTGCTGAGTTATAGTTGTGAGACATCACATTGGGTTTTTTATATGGGTTCTGAAGACTTGAGTGAATCATCAAGGTTGCATGGCAAATGCTTTTTACCTGTTGAATCTTCTTCCTAGCCCTTAATAAACTCATTTGAAATTTTAAGTACTCTAAAAAATCTTTTAATTATGTGTATATATATGGGTGTGTGCATGGGTATGCTTTGTGCCAAGCAACTTAGCCCAGGGGGTGGATGATGGGAGTGGCAGATCTTGAACACCAGGAGTTGAAAATGGACATTCCTGTCTCCAAGAACAATACAAATGATGGGTCCTAAGTTTCAGGGATTTGTAGGAATTTCAGGTATGACTCTTAGGTTCTGTGTGAATTGGAATTTTCTGAAGCAGAGGACAGGAGCAGTTGCCCTCATGACTTCTGATGGTAATAAAGGGCTCATGTCTCAGGAATTATGTTCCCTTATCCCACAGGCTAAAGCAAGTGCCAGACTAATCTCTAAATAACCCCTTTGACATCCACCCATCCCTCCATTTACTCACTTAACAAACATCTTCCTGGTCCCTACTCCGAGCCATGCCTGTGTTGGGTGACAGAACCAAGAGGTGACTCAGATATAGGCTGTTACCTCAAAGAGTGCTCACAGTCAGACCCAATCACAACAGAACACAGCTGAATCCAAGCCAGGACAAGAGATTGGTCATCAGGACTGTGGATGAGTGACAGTAGTCCCAGACACCTACTCTATGTATAGGAACTGATAAAAAGTGTGCTTTTAAATCACATGTGATTGTGTGCAGAAGTAAAAATGTGCCAGTGTCTGTCCCCAGTACTCACATGTTTTTACAGACACATCACACCTCCAAAGGAGGAACATAGCATTTAGTGACAAAGGGGCCTGGGCTCAAGTCTCTGGCTTATTTTATGAGTCTGTGCTTTTCCCTATTAAGAACCTCAAGTCCTAGATGGAGTTTTAGTTCACTGATAGAGTGCTTTCCTCGAATACGTGAGGCCCCGATTTCCATCCCTACCATGGCAGAATCTGGGTCCCTCATCTTTACATGGAGACTAATACCCATGGCTGACAATAAGATGTGTGTTAAATGATATACTTTATAGCAGTGGTTCTCAACCTTCCTAACGCTATGACCCTTTAATACAGTTCTTTATGATGTAGTGACCCTGAACCATAATATTATTTTCATTTCTATTTCAAACTATAGTTTTGCTACTGTTACGAATTGTAATGTAGATATCTGACATGCAGGATGGTCTTAGGTGATTTTGCTAGGAAAGGGTCATTTGACCCTCAAGGGGTTGAGACTTACATGTTGAGAAACTCTGCTCTGTAGAGACTACTAAACCCAGGAAGTGTTCGAATCTCTGAACAAGGAGTATGTGTGGTAATTGTCAATGCCAGCAGTACTCACTCTTATTGGTGGGGAAATGAAGTATGTTCCAACATATTTACCTGAAACCATTAGTACTGAACCTTGTATAGAATATATTTATTCCTTTGTCATATATATTTATGGCAAAGTTTAATTTATGGTTTAGGTACAGTAAGAAAGAAAACTCTAGAAAGCTGAAGCAGGAAAACTGTGTTAAATTCAGGCCAGCCTAGACAACTTAGTGAGACTCTATCTTGAAATAAAAAATAATAAGAGGGGCTGGAGGTACAGCTTAAAGCTTAACATGTATTGCTCTTGAAGACAACTGGTGTTCAGTTCCCAGAACCAATCCCAGATGATTCACAGCTGCCAGTAACTCCAGATTTGGGTATCTGATGCACTTTCCTGGTCTCTGAAGGCACATGTACTCACATGCATCTTAGTCAAACTGAGTTTTAGGCCATAGTGAGATCCTGTCTAAAAACAAAACAAAACCCAGCAACTATTAGGAGGGGCTGCCAGTAACAGAGCTCTTGTCCAGCATGTCTGATTTTCTGTATTCATTTCCCAGTACTTGAAAAAATAACCCTAGAATATTTGAATAGGCACATGTGTTTAAAAAAAAAAAGCCCGGTCTCTTGTTTGGATTTATAAATTATAAAATAATTAACATTTTCTATCACAGAAGATTAATTAATTATTTTAATTATACAATAATGAAAATAAAATGCTAAATAAACAGTCATTAAAATGAATGGGTAGGAGGGAACCTTTGTGGTTGTGCTGCTAAAGCGGGTGGAGATAAAAGTGATAGTGCACCATATGCATACAAAATTCCCTATGTACCCCTCTAATGTTTTTAGGTTCTAATAGGCTGCTCACAATATTCTCGTTCACATTC
Organism: Peromyscus nudipes; assembly: GCA_902168325.1. NCBI lineage: Eukaryota > Metazoa > Chordata > Mammalia > Rodentia > Cricetidae > Peromyscus > Peromyscus nudipes. The sequence goes on along the minus strand of CABHPH010142079.1, from coordinate 874 downwards.
TCTGGCCTTCCTCTCTCTCCTGGTTCGGACCGCCAGCTTCACGTCTGTTTGCCGCTTCTCCGCTGACAGCCCACCAGCCCTACAGTCCCCACTAGCTCCTCACATTTTCCTCCTCGGTCCTAGTCCCTACCCGGCCGAGAGGAGGCCTGCTTCTCGGAGTCCACCATCTCTTTCTTTCCAGCTCACCCGGGCCCCAGAAAGGTCTGACAATCAGGTCTGACCCATCTCCTCCTCTTGCTCAAAAAGCTCCAAGGCTCCTGCTTAGCCTCAGGCAACTACATTCTGAGTTTGGCCTTGAACACGCTCAGAATTGCCCGCCCACTCACCCTATCTGCTGCGCTCCCTGGCTCTTGGCCCCTAATCTTATGGGACTGCTTTGTTACCCTCCCCTATCACCCTGGTTGCTGCCATTGGGCTTTTGCCTAAACCGTGCCCTCGGCCTGGACCTTCCTTACAACAATTCAGGTCTAACTTCTGTTTCTCTGAGGTAGCACCAGCAACCACGCCTTCTTGGTGGGTAGTCTGCTGACATCTGTAGGGTGGGTTTCCATCCGCGGCCCCACCCACACCCTATCTCCTGAGTCTCTGGTCTCGACACCCCCACCCCCGTCACACTCCTTCACCCTGGAACGGGACATTCTGCGGCTGGGTCTGATTCCTTCATCAGTCCGTGAGCTCAGTGTGCCAGGGTAGATATGGGGGTCTAATTCACCTTTTGAGCTCCAGTGCCGGGGAGAGGAGAAACACAGCGCAGAAGAGGGGCGGAGGGCTGGGAGAGCCGAGAGGGGTGGGTGGGAATGCAGCCCCTGGTTGAGGAAGGTGCACTGAGGAAGAGAGGAAAGAGAAAACATCCAGCCAGAAAAGGAGAAAAACA